>JARHVA010002094.1:210000-430000 GCA_037957365.1 Torreya grandis | reverse complement strand
CCCTTGACACTATTTGTAATTATGGTACACAACCTCTTGATGCTCCTCTGAATTGTGATCTACTAGACCACATGTCATTTTGTGATCTTTCACCACTTATGGTTGCCCATGTAGTAACCCACACTTATGATCATCATGTATTTGTGATTGCTTCATTTGAGAATCACACTACTATTATTGATTCCCATTTACTCTCTTCCATAAGCTATTCTGGTGGAGGCATTGGTAAACACTTATAGGGTATTATGTCACCCATATAACCTATTCACTAGACTAATTTACATGGAATTAGCTTTAGAGTAGATGTTTTTATCTTCATTGGGATCACTTAATGCAATATTTAAACTTGTATTTGTTCACTCCACTGTTTGTGAGGACATAGAGTGAAACTTGAGCTTTTTTCCATCTTCATTCATGTAAGAGAGACTTGAGATGTTTTTTAGGGATGAGAATCCTAACACATTTTTAGATTAACATATGAATGATAGTTTTTAATCTGATTTAGATGTTTCCTTACATACATTGCTTATACACATGGCACTGAATCACATGCAAGCATATTTTTATACCATCCATGTTCATTTTATATGTATTTTAAATTAGTTGGGTAGACATTTTTGGCACTCCTTACATGGAATCTATCAACATGGTTCTTCCACTATTTAGTTGTATCATTCACACAACATTACTATTTCATAGTAGTGATTTTTCTTAGATAAAATATCATATTCATGTTGGAGTTTTTTATATATTGTCAATCTCCTTGTATGGAGAAAGTTATGGGGTCCAAATAATCTCTTTGTCTAATTTCAACTATTTTTTATGAGACATTTTTTTAAAATATTTTTGATAACCTTGATAGTATCTACTCATCCTCATGGTGAGTATTTTATATCATCCCCAAGTTTTTTCTATTTATTTGGTCTGCAAGTAGTGGATTTAGACCATTTTTACATTTTTTTCATCCACTCCACCCATTCAACATTATAGGAGGGTGTGTGTGGTTATACTTCTTTTTTTAGGTGTTGTGTGTAGCTCTCTTGGTCATTATTGTCATGGAATATCTCAACATAAATTTTGGTGGTTATTTTGTGAAGGTATTTATAGGTGTTCACTCACATATTCTGCATAATCATGTGTATCATCCCATCTTGTAGTATTGTGGAGCCAACATTTTCTAAAGCACTTGGTGACAATGTTTTAGTGACACTAGATGGGTGTCCCCATAAGATCATTGGTATATAATTTAAGTGGAGTTTGATTGATTTACAAATCACTTTGGACTTATTTATGTCTTCTCCTCTTAATTCACACATTTTCACCTATCACCTACTTCACCTAATTCAACATTTTCACCTATCACCTACTTCACCTAATTCAACATTTTCACCATCACCTCAAGGGAAACATCCATTACATTTTACTTTAATGTTGGATCAACCACACAATGATTCTTTAGTGATGGTTTCAACCTATCCTTTTTATCATATTTTTGTCCTAATTGTGCATTGTATTTCCTTTTTTAATGATGAACCAACCCATTCTTGTGGCATATCTCAATGCTTCTAGTAACTTATTCTATTTTACAAGTTTTTTGAGAAACCCTTGTGAGATGTGTTATTTTTTTAGTTATGTTTATTAATTATACATGGGTACCTCATTAGGTTGAGTTTCCAAGACCCATTTTAGAGTATTCTAAGCCTTCTTGTTTTGTATATGTATCCTTAAGGTTTAATTAATGGGGGTGTTTGTGTAATATTTAATATACACCTATCATTAAGTTAACTTAGGTTAGTTTAAGTGTGATTTGATACACTTTCCTTGGTTTTGAATATGATAAGGATAAACATTTAATGTTATGTTTTAATGTATCACCTCTAACTGGGCCAATAATAAGTGCTTATTATGTATGTCCAATAGGGAAAGGGGTGCAAACACTTTTCTTTACTCTATATACCTTTCATATATTTGCACATGTATATCTTGGATAATGCTTAATGCTTTGTAATGCACTTGAATGCAATAATTTATATATTTTACTTTTGTGTAAATATATCTTATTTTATGGAGTAAATTGATACTAGGATAATTTATTGGGATATTAAAACTTTTATCTTTCATACATATATTGATAACTTTTCTACACCATGATGGAATATATTAAAGTCTTGGAGCATCCTTTTGAAGATAGAACAATAAAATATCTTTGATCAAATTTAAATTTAAGTGAAATATTACATGAATCAATATCATAATATATTTAAACTTGTAGGTTTGTTTCAAACCATGGTTTTTGGGTCATTGAAGGATGACAGACTTTTCAGTGCATTATGATTCTTGAAATCAAAGTTAAAAAATGAAAGTGGCAAAAAATTATTTAAAAATAACTCACTTCTTACATTTGGTAGTTTAGAGGGTAAGAATTTGAACCTAAGTGAACATTTCCAAACAAAAAATATAGAAGGCCATATTAGAGCTATGGAATTTGAAAATCTAGAATAAATTTGTAAGATTTTTATAACTGGTCTAGTTATTGGTCTATGTTATCTATAGTTCATGTATATAAAGGCAAAATTTATTCTCATTATATAAATATATCATAGTTGATAATTTTGATTATTATTAAAATGCTTAATTGTATTATTGATTTATGATTTATAAAATTATCACACATATATATATGATTTACCCTCTTTATATAGAATTGAAAATTAAATATAGTCTCAGGCATTTGCATTTTTGTAATGATGATTTTTTTAAATTATCATTGAAGTTATTATGCCAGAAAAATGAACTTGAATAAACCAAATTTACAATGATAATAGTTTTCAAATTATTATTTTTAAAACAAATATAAACTACAATTAAAAGGTAAGGATGTTTTTCATCATTTGCATTTTAAAACAAATATAAACTACAATTCATGACTAGGGTATTTGTTTTCTTATTCCAAGTAAAATATATATAGGTTGTACCCTCTAACTTTTTATTTTTTAGGGAATCAATTTTTTTTAATGCTCTTCTAGCTATAATAATATCCTTTTCAAAATATTCTAGTTCAAACATCCTTACCTCTATTGATATTTCACCCCACAAGTTGTATATATAAAACTTTTACACTAGATTTGAAGAAAGCTTGGTTATTGACTCCAAAACTTCAAATTCTTAGGTTTACACTTCAACAGTCATATCTTTATGAAACATGTGAAAATTTTTGTATTATATGTTTCATCCTAGTTATAATTATCTCTCTTTATTATATCTTTTAAAAAATCTAAAAATTCCCCCATTATGTTTGTAAAAACCCATCCCCCCTATTGTGGGAAATATTTTTGAAATGTTGTAGAGGCACATTCAACTTGTCATATGGACTTTTAATCTTTTGTAGCCTAAAGGCTAGTTTAAGATTATTCAACCATGTATGTACCTCCATTTTGAATCTAAAATCATATTGTGAGGTATTAATTTGTATGTTTTTGGTTTTGATAAGCTACAAAAAAGGGTGCAAATCCCTATTACAAAAAGCCTTAGGGGAAACAAAATAGGTCAATGGCCATAGACAACAGAACAATAGAAAAAAACTATAGACTAGAAAAAGAGCATAAAAATACCAAAGCTTAGACACAGGAAAAAAACAAGGCTAGTTAAACAAATCTTTCCAATCTTCCTTGAGGAAAGCTATGAGTTTCTCCTTACTAGTAGCCTTACCTTTCATGTCCATTTCTTTGCCTAGACTAACCTACATAATAGATAGGGAAGTAGAAGCATGGTGGATGACTTTCACGTACAAGGTGGTCAACACTTTAATTTTTTTATTAAGAGAACACAACCCATTCTTAACCTCCAAATATTTTTTAGTCTGAGTACAATTGTCACAAATTTTATCATTGGTAGCTTCTTTCATAGGAGCATCCACGAACTCAGTATCTTCCTTATCAAAATCATAGAAGGAATTATTTAACTCCTCAAAGTATCTTGAGCCCTCCTTTTATTATCATTGGTTAGGAGTGGATTTGACCTTTATGATTTCAACTTCATCCTCTAGATCAAAGGCCAAGGAGTAATCAACAATTTTCAACACTAGGGTTTTACTACCTGCTAATCTACTAGATCTCTTGATGTTCAACCTCCTATCAGTGATCCCCAAGATCTAATTACCAATATATTCATTAACATCCTCCTCCCCTTATTTTTGGTGCTTAAAATGCTCCTTGTCCATAGATAAATTGCCTTGCGTCTCTTCCCCAACAATGTTTTTAGCTTTTTTCTTACCCACCCTTTTAGGCACATATTGTTCCTAAGTGTCTCCCTTCCTCTTCTTCTCTCCTAAGTGTGACATTTTATTATTCAATTCACACAACCCCTTGGCCACTTATTTTTATGATGAGCTGAAGGACCTAGTTGTAACACCCTCCATAATAAAAAAAGTGGCTCCCTATAGAAGAGGGGACTTAGAGCCTTTTTTAGAGTGGGGTTTTAAAACTAGGGAATTTGTGACCAGATCCTTGGGCTTATGGGGATATCTAAGGGGGCCCAAGGAATCTTGTAGGATAGTTCTAGAGGCTTTGTTTTTAAAAGGGATACCAAACTTGACACTCAAAGGAATGTTATAATCTGAATCACTGTCATGGGCCTCATCAATTAAATAAGATTTAATGGGTTTAGGTGGGAAAATAACCAGGTGGAAATGATAGAGAAAAAAAATTAGGCCTTAGTGGAGAAAGATGGTAGCAACAATAGGGTTTCTTTCATATGCACTCTTGGTAATTTTGACAGAGGAATCAAGAGATGACAATAGGTAGTACAAAAAATTCACAAGCAACTTATGACAAAAATGGCTAAACAAAACAAAGTGATAATGATAGTAATAATTAAATTTATGTTCCAAAGTAATATATTTCATAATAATAAAACATAACTTATCCTAGGGGTAGATGAGGCTCTCCCTATCAAATCCACCTTGCAGTCAAACCAGAGTCTCACTTTCTTTAAAGATTTTTCTAATACCTTTAGGGTGCTAGACTTTGGTTATTTTTTTTAGTATCTAGACCTTGCAACATAGACCTATGGATTTAGAAATAGTATCTTTGATTACTTTGAATTGGATTTCACCAACCTGAACCTTGTGAGCCACATCCCAAGATGTAACAAATTAGGTTGAAAGATTTTTTTAAATTCATTGAGGCATTCCAAGAAAGGAGAAATGCCTCCCTCATAGAAAATGCTCCATAACATGGCATCCACTTTAAAATCAGCACAAGACTATGGCTCAGTTCTAACCTTGTCTTCATGCATGATTAATACCTTCTTGGTATTGAGGAGAGGATTGCTCAAAGTAAATTTTAACACCCAAAGATAATATGGTTTGAAGCAAAAGAGTCCAAAAATAATGGTTTAAATATCATCATTTAACCATCAATTATTACCACTCAAGCCCTTGATCTCAACCTCAAATCATTCTTATTAATCAAGTAATAATTTCTAGTGAAGTGTTACTTATGCGGGCTATCAATTGGAAAATGCACCACTAGGAATTGGAGCTACCTCATGTGACATCTAGGTAGATGTCTCAAACTTTCATTGATATAAATTTCAATGATGTGGCATTTACCATCACTTAAAGTGTACTCTTGTGTCATCTTATCCATGTTGATGACCACACCTAATCACCCCTTCAAGTGGCAAATGTCTATCATGAAACCCCTAATTAGAATATATATTAAAATATATTCTAACCAATAATGTTTTATATAGATCATTAATTTGAATAAGGTTAGGCCTCCAATTGGAGGTGATCTCTAAAATTGGTAGGTAGATTATTTAGGTTCTTCCATCATATTAGAGGGAAAATATTGATTCCCAAATTGGCCATTACATCTGCCACTTGGTTTCCCTCTCTGTAAATATGCTTAACCTCAACTCCCTCAAAACCAATGAGTTTCCTTATGCCTTGTATAATGTCATCAATATTCCAACCCACCCTTAATTTCTCTTTAAAAACATCAAGAATAGGTTTTGAATCACCTTTGATTGAGATATTTTTAATTTCAATGACAAGAGCCAACTTGAGACCCCAAAGGAGGGCCATAGATTCAAAAACATTATTAGAGTTTTCTCCCATGCCACCAACATAGGCTAAAACAAGCTCTCTCTTTTCATATCTTAGTACTCCTCCCCCACTTGCTTGACCTAGCTTACCTTTAGCATCCCCATACAAATTAAGCTTTTCCCATATAGAAAAAGGGGGGCTCCATTTAGTGGAAGCATGAGCAATCCTCTTAGAGTTATCAGTTCTAAAAATGTGGATTAAGATGCACCACTGATTGATTATGATTTATTTAAATTTGTCAGGAGGGAATTCTATAACTTTTAAAGTGATACAAGATATATTTTCCTATATAAATTTAGTAAGCCTATAAAAAACTTCCTTGGGATGTATAGCTTTATCTCTAAATATCCTATTATTATGTTTCTTCCAGAGTTCCCAAGTCAAGATGGGGGGAATTCAGAACCATATCTCTTTGCATAAAGGGTGGAAAAAGGGGGACAAACAAACTCTAATGACATTTTAGAGGTCATGATTCATGCTTCAGTAGACTCCCAAGTTCTACAAAGCTAGGATCCACACTTCCCAAGAGAACTCATAGTGCAATAAGAGGTGGGAAACTAATTCTTCCTCTTTTTTACATAGTGCACAATGGTTAGGAATTTGGAAGCCTCTGATATGGATATTATCTATATTAAGGATCTTATTATGAGTGGAAAGCCATAAAAAATGATTGATTTTGGGAATAAGGTTGTGATTCCAGACCCTTCTCCAAAAGTTTAAGTCCTCATTAAACTCAAAGAGCAAATTATAAGCCAAACTAACTGCAAAAACTCCCATTTTATCTTGGGCCCAAAGCAATTTATCCCTTGAGGGGAATATAAGATTTTTATAGTCTCAGAGGAGAAGCTATAATTCTATAACAATTAGGGGAAGGTCATTGTGGTCCTGACAATAGTCTGACAACTATTTCCAGTCACTATTACTAGGTAGATTATAATCAGTAGCTAATCTCCCAAAGTGAGCAATGGCTCTATCAGTAAGTCTTGTTAAGGTGTGGAGCTAAAAGCTTCAAATGTTTGTAGACACAAGGAAGGATGCTGAATAACCAAAGCCACTGGCATCGGTAGTATGACCGACGTCAGTCAGATGAAGTGGAGGAGACTAGCGATGGAAGACAGTCGGCCGACGTCGGTAGCACTAGACAAGCAGGGACCGGTGTCGGTCGCCTGTGTATTTCTAGAACTGCTGTTGACAAACAGTCAGTTAAGTGAAGCGAGTGTTTGCATGTCAAATGACTAATTATAGTCATGAGCTGTGTGTCTAATTATTGTAACTATAGTTCTATTTTTGTAAGCATGGGATCCTATTTAAAGACCCATAAGGCATGTATTGTAATAATCAAGAAGGCAAGTAAAAGCATTGAAGCTAGCAAGGTCAAGGAGACAAGCTAAAGCATTCAAGGAGGGATAATAACTCAAGCTTTAGAGTTGTTGTGTTGAGCAAGAGAGAGAGGGAAGAAGGTCTTGAGGTGTGGCAAGCCTTTGAGGTGGAGGAAGAAGTGGCATCTTCCTTATTGTATTTTATTCTAGTAGTATTTAATACAAAGAGTTGGTATTGTCTCTCAAATTCTTTGCTGTCTCAAGTTTCTAGTTACTTTATCATTCTGGTATAATTCCATGTTTAATTGCTTATAAGAAAGTAATCAATTGTGCTTCCGTTGGATAAGGGGTCATCTAACAGTTAGTATCAGAGCATATTGATTGTTGTAGGTGTTTCTTATCCTGACACTAAGTCACTATTACTAGGTAGATTATAATCAGTAGCTAATCTCCCAAAGTGAGCAATGGCTCTATCAGTAAGTCTTTGGAATTTATGTATATTATATAGATGGATGCCCTTCAACCAACTATCTGCAAAAACTCCCATTTTATCTTGGGCCCAAAGCAATTTATCCCTTGAGGGGAATATAAGATTTTTATAGTCTCAGAGGAGAAGCTATAATTCTATAACAATTAGGGGAAGGTCATTGTGGTCCTGACAATAGTCTGACAACTATTTCCAGTCACTATTACTAGGTAGATTATAATCAGTAGCTAATCTCCCAAAGTGAGCAATGGCTCTATCAGTAAGTCTTTGGAATTTATGTATATTATATAGAGGGATGCCCTTCAACCAACTATCCTCCCAAAATTTAATGTTTCTACCATCCCCTAGTTTGCACTTAATGCCTTACTATAGTAGGGTTTTGATTTTCAAAACATTGTTCCAAATCACTGATCCTCTAGGTATACTAGAAGTTTGAAGGAAATCATCAAGTTTGTTATTTGATAGGTACTTTTCTCTCATAATAATAATCCACTCCTTATTACAACTCATGAAATTCCACCCAATTTTAGCCAAGAGGGATTTGTTAGTCAGGTGAATTTTTCTAATTCCTAGTCCTCGTAATTTAGGTTTGCATACTTTATCCCAACTGACTAGGGCCATTATTTTTTTCTCTTCCACCCTAGTCCATAGGAAATTCCTCCAAATTCTTTGAAACTTTTTTGCTATATATTTGGGGATTTTGAAGAGGGAAAGGAAACAAATAGGAAAATCCTGAAGGGAGGCCTTCAGAAGTTGATATTTTCTAGCTTGACTCAATAGCTTTCCTTTCCATCCTACCAACTTATTTTGAATTCTTTCAAAAATAGAATGATAGTATAAGGGGGAGACATTTTTAAAAACTAAGGGTAGGCTAAGATAAGTACCTGGGAGCTCACCACTTGAAAAACCAAGTATCTTCATGATTTTCTATTGAAGGTCTAAGGATGTGTTGAAAAAGTAGACCAGGCTCTTATCATAGGTGATACATTAGCCAAAAACATCCTCATAATCCTTGAGAACTTCCATCTATTTCTTAGATTTTAGCACTGAGGCAACTCCAAATAAAATAGTGTCATTAACAAATTATTGTATGGTAGTAGGATCTAGTGTTGAAGTAGGTTTAACACCTTTAATTTCTTATGATCTTAACAAATTCATGAGAATTATATTGAGAACCTCTACCATAAGAATGAATAGGTAGGGGGAAAATGGGTCACCTTGCCTAAGACCCCTTACTACATTGAATAATCCCCTAGAAACCCCATTAACAAGGATAGAGTACTTGATGGTAATGACACATGTTTCAATGCACTGCATTACTCTATTCTCGAATCCCATTTTGTCAAGTATTTTGAAAATAAAGCCCCAATCCACTCTATCATAAGCCTTAGAGATATCCAATTTGAAGACCATCCTAGGCAAATTATTTTTCTCCATAGAATGAATGTATTGATTCATGGATATAGTAGCATCCAAAATTTGTCTACCCAAAACAAATCCCTTCTAGTTGTTACTGATTAAATGATACATGATCAGCTGCAATCTACAAACCAAAATCTTAGAAAATATCTTATAGACAATATTACAAAGGCTAATGGGCTTAAAGTCCCCCATATAAATAGGATATAATTTCTTACGAATAATTCCTATAAAGGTGTGATTCAACTGTTTCAACAGCTTTCTAGACTTAAATAAATATAAGGTTGCCTTAGTAACATATTACCCCATAATCTCCTAATACTCTTGGAAAAAGGATGGAGGGAAACTATCCAGGCCTAGGGACTTATAAGCCCCCATCAAAAAGAGGCAAGCTTTAACCTCCTCTTTTGTTACAAGTTTTGGTAGGAGGTTATTATCTTCATCATTCAGTTGGGTAGGGATAACATCAATTAATTCTTGTTTCTCCATTCTATCTTGAACTAATTTTTTTTCGTAAAAGTAGTTGACAACCACCTGCCCCATTTAAATATCTAAATGGACCAAATATCCATTCTCATCCATTAAATTGTTAATGTTGTTTCTCTTCCTATGCCTTAAGGTAGATTGATGGAAGAAGGTTGTATTCCTATCCCCTTCCTTGAGCTATTACACTCTTTGATTTTAGAATATTTCCTCCTTTTGTATCAAATCAATCCATTCCTTCCTCAAAGAATCCTCTTGCTTCACTATATCATTATTGATGTCTCCATTGGCCATCTACTATTGAATATCATCAAGATTAGGAAATATCCTCTTTTTGTTCTAAAAAATGTTTCCAAAAGTATACCTATTCCAACCTTTGAATTTGTTTTTAATAATATTTAACTTATAAGCCAACCTAAACATGGGGGATCCTTGAACAATGATTACCCACCAGCTGGACAACTGGTCTCTGAAGCTCAGATGTTGGATCCACATAGATTCAAACTTGAAGGGGAAAGGGCCCTTATTTTCCCTATCCTTCCAAGATAAAAAGAGGGGATTTTCATTAGAGGCTATCTTAGTGAGAGCTTTAAGGTGATAAATGTTAGTGTAATTCAAATTGGGGGATACTAGCACCCTGTCCAGTTTAAATTGTATTAAATTCTCACCTCTCTTATGATTAGACCAAGTGAAGCACTATCCTTAAAGATCAAGATCTAATAGTCCCATTTTATTAAGAAACTTGGCTAAGTCAATCATGCTTCAGTGTAATCTAAGATACCACCATTCTTTTTCAAAGGATATAGTTGTGAATTGAAATCACTAACAATCCTCCTTATTGCTTCCAATCTAGGTAGAGAGGGTATCCCACAAATCCTTTCCTATATTTCTTTGATTAGGAGCAAGTTGACTAAATTCCAAGACTTATTATGAGTATCCATCCTGATACTCAAACTATTTTTGCATCTAGAGATAAGGCTTCCTTTCACAACATTGTTATTCCACATAATGACAATACCTCTTGAAGCTCCTGATGCAACACTTACATAATACTCAATGTTTGACCATATTTCTTTGGAAATAAGCTAAAATCCTTCAAATTTCATCTTGACTGCCTGAAATAAAAGTATATCAATTTTATTATCACAAATGCAATTCTTGATAAGGAACTACTTTTGAGGGATATTAAGCCCTCTAATGTTCCATGATAGGATCTTCATTTTCCATGGAATTTTTTAGATCCAATCTTTGGAGTCATCTATCTACCCATGGAAATGTCCTTATTGATAGCCTTATATTTAGTTTCTCTTTGGGTGAATCTCTCAGCTTTAGAATCAATACCCACATCAATATTTTTCCTTCCTTGACCTTTGCCTTTCTTCTTAGTAGTGGTCTAACCTTCAGAATTACGTCCTTATCATTCTTACTAGATCCTGCACCTGGGGTTAGATTAAGGGATTTATTCCCTAGTGAAGTGAAGCCTTGTAGTTTACTATTAGTTCCTTCCCCTTTGATCAGGATTCCCATCCCTTTAAGGATGTGTTCACTACCATTATATACATTAGACAACTAAAACCTACCTAAAATTAGATCAACACTATACTTAGTCACTTGATGTATCTCTCCCTCCTTTAAGTTTTGTAAAGAGGGGGTAGTTATCTCAAACTGGCTAGTTAGTTGTTTCTCTAAACTAAGATAAATGTCTAGGGTCTTAATACCCTTCTCCCTAGAGGTGTAACC
The DNA here is from genome assembly GCA_037957365.1 of Torreya grandis. Classification (NCBI taxonomy): domain Eukaryota; kingdom Viridiplantae; phylum Streptophyta; class Pinopsida; order Cupressales; family Taxaceae; genus Torreya; species Torreya grandis. The sequence continues at coordinate 418,443 of JARHVA010002094.1, read as the reverse complement.
TTATTCTTTCTCCTTGTCATCCAACAAGCCTCTATCTTCTTCCCTAGCCATACCTTCCTTTTTCTCCTTTTGGGGAGTACTGATGATGTTTAGGATATCCTCTTTAAAAATATAGTCCTTTTATTCTCCATTGGTTTTTCTATCTGACATAATGGAGTTCTTTTTGTTGGCTTTACATTATGTCAATAGGTGCCATTTATTATTACAATTTTGATAAAAAAATGTTGCATTCTCATACTGAATAGGCTATGTCAATTTTCCAAATTTTGACTCGAGCCTAATGAAATTAGGTAGAGTTTTATTAATTTCAACACTGACACAAAAGCAGGAAAATACTAACCTAGATTTGTTCTTGGTATTATTGTCTAGAGTGATGAAGTGACTGAAAGCATTTACTATCCAAGTGATGACTTCCTCATCCTAGTATTCCAATGGGAGACTTGATTGCCTCACATAAATTGGGGCCATTTGATTCATATTAGTAGTAGCATCAAAACCCAATTTATACTTTCAAAGAGAGAGGCTGTGCATTCCATACACCCATGGTCCCCCCACAAGGACTTGGGTGAGATCTTCATTAGTCATAAAATTTAATAGGAACATCCCCCTAACCATGGCACTAACTAAAACACTGACTTTCACTTTCCATTTAGTACCAACCCATCTCCTTACTAGATCAATATTTGGTCTAAAGTTAAAAAACTTACCCATAAGAGTGAATTTTATTGAATTAACAATTCTTTCTACTGCTAGATCAAGAAGCTTAAGGGAACCATCCTTTGAATCTAATAGTAGTGGGACAACCTTCTATTTCACATAGTTTTTATCACCCAAGAGGACATTCTTCCATGCATTGAGAACTGACATGTCAACCTGGGTCATGGGTTTGAAATGATAGTCCATGATATTCTCATGGCTAGTCCATACCATAGAGGAGAGGGAAGAAGAGCTAGGGGGTCCACCTAGGTCCCCCATAGCCATGGATAAATTCAAAATTCACATAGGTGAGAAAGTGTGTAGAGTGTGTAGGGTATTCATTTGTATGTTAAAATATGGGTGACATGATATTTCCCTTTCTTTTTCCTAATCTTCTTAATTTCCCTCTTCCTCATATGGTGTATCTATTTCATATTTTCCCCAAGGGGTTCTAACCTCTTCTTCATTAGCTAGCTATTTTGGGTACCTTCTTGATGAATGAATCTCCTTTAAAATCTCATTAAATAAATCATAAAATAAGTTCTTCATCTCTTATTTGTCATGAAATTTGAGTTATTTATTGAATAAAATCCCGTCAATATTTTGGTAGTGGCTGCAAAAATTATCTAAAACATTACACCACTTACTAGTTTTTGAAATCACTAAGAAAATGAAAATTTAAAATACAGAGTGATTTTTTTATCAAAATCAAAATGGAAGGACTTAATTATCTAAGGATGGATTGTGCCTAAAAATATGACTATAAAAAAATAACTCACACAATGAAAAATATCTCTTGCATTAAGTTGATATTGTTAAAAAGATATAATATTTAGGGTTTTCCACTATTTTATATTTAACCACTAAAAAACCCTAATTATCCCATGTCTAACTCGTGGCCTAACCCTTCACTAACTCTAGGCACCCAAAATATAATATAACAAAATCAATGATATGCCAAGTAATTATATATATTATGTTTAGGTACACAACACACTACCAAGCACATTAAATTTAAACTAAAGTAAAAATTTAAGTCTCACAATAAGGATTTAACTTATCTTGTTAAAACTAACTTATTTTAAACACATATGATATGAAATACTAAAATTGTAACTAATGAGCAGTGATCATGTGAATTAAAAATTCAAAGGACGTTGTAACAAGTATCATGAAGACACAAAAAATAGTAAGTTTAATTTAAAATGGAAACAGTGGTAGCACTATAGATTAAGAACTAATTTCAATAGCTAGATTAAAAAATGAAAAAAAATATAAGTAAAAAACATCATAACATGGTTTCCTTAGGTAATTATTACTGTTGGACCCTATATTTTGTATCATTTTATTCTAAGTGACTTTTGGTAAGATGACATGAGAGAGATAGGCATATAAGAAAAATTGGGCATGGAAGTAAGCCAAGGCACAAAAGACCTTGGCATGGAAGAAGCAAGTCATAAAGAATAAATATGTAGGAAACATAAGGGGACCAAGGATGCAAGACTTAAGAAATTGATGTATGACTTAGACAATGATGCAAAATGCAAAAATAGTTAAGGAAATAGTTCAAGTGAGCATCAAAGGAGAATAAGTCAAGCAAGGATCTAGCACTTGCCCATGAGAAGACAGATACATGGAATCATATATATAGCATAGAGAGGGTATATAGGGATAGTTAGGCCCATATCTACAATAATTAAATGTATGGCATGCCATGACTCATTATTGTTAATGGTCATTGACAAGTCATCTTTTGATATTAATGTTGTAACTGAATGATCGGGATAAAATCATGTATAAATACCCTTCGTTTTACTTAGAAGGTTGTTTATGTTGTTGGTTGTTGTTGTATAATGGTAAATTTAATCTTGAGCCTATTCATGTTCCTAATATGCATTGATAATTGTGTATGGGGACCATTGACATATAATAAAATAGAATGCTTGTGTTGTTAAAATACATGTAAATTTGTTATGTAACTAATGATACTACTACTCTTTTTCTTGATTTATTCATGTCTTTACTTGTGATAAATAGCTTAAGTATGGAATGATTTCACGGTATGAATTAGCTTAACTTTGATATCTTTAGTTATAACTAAGTGCTTGTTCAATAACCTTAGTATATAAATCCTAATGTATACACCATCATATGAGAAAACCAATGGGAACCGGTCTTTAGCTTCACACTTCAGGTGAGTGCATGAGATCATTTCTCATGTGATAAGATAATGTGCTAGCTAGTTAGACTTATTATCCTCTTTATGACTATGAGTAGGGAAATTAATGCTAAACTAAAATAAAATAACCCAATATTTTGGTTCTGTTAATGGGACCCATTGCACTTATTAGCATGATGGTAGGAAAATGGTTGAGCAACTTTATTTAGAGAATATTGAGCACTGGATTGATATAGTAGAAGAAAATTTTGCACTCTAATATATTGAAACAAGAATTTAGACACATACATGGGTAGAGAAAAATATATATGATTATCTATATCAATCATTCTTTGTATAATTACTCATGTACTTACATGCTTGAGTTTTAATGTATATTCAAAACCAATCAAGAAATTATGGGCGGAAGGTCTCCTAGTCATTAGAGTGTCAGACAACCTTAGATAAGTTAGAATTTATTTGGACATGCATGATAGATGTTTGGTGGAAAGAAAAACTTAAAATTTATATTTTAGAATACACAGTTTTTACATATTCTTTCCCAAAAAAAAGCACAATTCAACTTCCTAAGAGAGTTATGATGAAGGTATATCAAATAGTTACCTTTAGAGATTAAAAATCTTATGGTTGATTCTGGACTTGAGAAATTTTATATGGATGACTAAACTATCTCACACATGAATAATGAAAATGGTGGGGAAATTGAGGGGTATGTATTAGTATGAGATTGGGATTTCAACATGGAAGTCGAGATGCAAGAATGATGCAAGTGAAAGTATGATGAGGTCAGGTGTAGAGATATGAGAGGAAGTGAACTTGAGGGTTAATGGGAGGATACTCGAAGTGCTAAAGGAATTTTTAAGAAAATGGAGAGGCATAAGGAGTATACCTTGTTCATAGGCTCATACCTTTTAATAGAGTGAGTACACATGGAATAAATAAGACAAGCACTATTAATGGAACCCAATATAGATAAATCTATTTCCCCTACCGCAATGCATGTTAATGCATTTGAGTTTGATATAATTATTGTAATAAATTAGGATAGTGATAGTGTAAAGTCTAAAGAGTTTGAAATGGAGCCAATAGAGGAATATTTGGCAGTATAAGTTCATCATAACAATCTACTTTTAACATTGAATTTTCCATTACAAATATGACCTATGAATCAACTTGGAATGCTAAGTGGATCTAATATCAGTAGTTGGAAAAATATATGCACAACCATATCAAATCAACCTTATTTATTTCCCACTACTTGTGGTGCACTTATTATTATAGAAGGCTCTCGAGGAAGCACCGATGGTGGTTCTATTGGGGGATGATCAAGTGGTGGTGATGGAGGTGGTATCAGACCTCCACCACATATTTCAGGAGGATGTAGAGGAACTCCACAATAGGGTCCACTACAACCACCAAGTGCACTTATGGTGTACTATAAAATGAGGATTTATCTCCTTGAATACTGAGGTGTCAAAAATGTGATAAACCACATTCATAAGTGAGACTCATTTGGCAAGTGAGGGGGATCACTTATTTAGAATGAAAGGCTACTAAATTTTCCACTAATTTTTTGGATCATGCACATAAATTATACCATAAATTTGACCCTTAGTAAGTAGTTGTGAGCTATGAAACATTTAAAACTACATTTCTTTAGGAGTTTGACATTCATGAGTTTAAATAATAAATCACCACTACTTTAAAAGACATAAAGTAAGATCTCATTGGGAGTGTGCATGAATATGATGCATATTTCAAAATTATTCTTTCAAAACTATCATTTATTATTAAACCAACACAACATGCTCAATGGTTTATGGGAATCTATTGCTTTTGTTTCATCGAACTCTCTCTCAAAAGACATTTACTGACCCGTGTAAGGCACTAGAAGCTACTTTCCATGCCAAAGCTATGGGAAGTATAGATATGGGGATAAAACCCTTTATGGAGGCTCAAATTATTTTTATTACCTCTTATCTAGATAATCTAACAACTAATAATGCTCATGATACCCATAATGGCTTATGGTGTGTTGAATACAAAGTAGAGTGCCATAATAGGAATAATTGCCCATAGAGGAATGCTCACACCATAATAAAATAGTCTTGTGAGATCTACCAAGAGGATCATGATGTAATAAATTTTCCCTTGTTCCAATATGCTAACCAAACTAAAGTGTCAATATAATATAAAACATGTGATGTATACACGCATGATACCAATGACTACTGAGTCATCAATGAGATCCATGAAGTGTGCACAAGAGGGACTCACCAAACTTATGTTGCTAATAATCAATATTCTGGTGGAGGATGTTATTTTTAAGGTTGAGGACATGGTAATGGGTGTGAGGGTGGTTGTTTTCCACCTAGGACCTGTTATAAGTGTGGATCTCTAGACCAGTATCAATATGATCACCTAGTTTACCCAACTTGTACCTTTTTTAAAAAGGAGCATCGTCTAGAAGAATGCCTTGACTTATAAATGGATATCACCAAAGAGTGTAATGATAAGGGCATTGGGATGATTCATGTTTCCAAAAATCTAAATGATCAGTGGAGACCATGTTCTACGACCCGACCAATGAGACTAAAGGTAAATATTACGACATGAAGTGGTGATCATTCCCAACCCATTTTAGTTTCACCTATGGAGAAGGTTCAATGTGAATAACCATGTGCTTAACACTACCCTGATGCTAAAAAATAGAAAGATGTGTTGCATGACACGATGACCTTGGTACATGATTTAGAAGGTGAAATTGAGTGTTAAAAGGAGAAAGATGCAACCATGTGTGTTGGGATGATAAAATAAACTATCTTAATATAATCAATTCATAATTAATTTTGAGAGCTATATAAACTATTCAATGAAAACATCATTACTCTCTTAAAGAATTGGTTATGAAAATAGACAACCAAAACTCCTATAGATTGCTATTTGAACCATACACATCGAAAAGAATCCTATCTCCAACTAGATGTTGAATGTGACAAGGAGATAATTAGAGATATACTAATTAAATGATTAGAGATATACTAATGGATACCAATGCAAAAGTTAATGTTATTATGAAGGATGTCTAGAGGAATATAGGGAGCCTGACTTTATAAACCTCCCCACATGTTCTAGTTATGGCCAAAAAGACTCAAGTGATGTTTATAGGAGTTCTCAAAGATGCCACTTTTAACATTGTGAGTGTCATTTTCAAATGTGATTTTGAAGTAATTGAACTAGTCGAAGATGATGATTTTACAACTCTATTAGGTCAACCATAGTGTTATGCTAATAATGTTGAATTACATTTCAAGAAATATTACATTAGCTTTGAGAATGACACCAAGCACATAATCATTCATCTCATTAATGATCAAGGTACCCATTTTATAGAGGGAGTTGATGGTGATGAGGACCTCAACCACATTTATAACATCACAATGTAAGGAAATAAATAGGTAGATCATACTCCTAATGGTCTGCTTCATTGGGAAGATGCACAATCCATCTCTAAAACCACTAACATTACTTGTGAACAATGGGCACATGGAGAATATGAAATAATAAGATGAGGTTGTGTTATAATTGGTAAAAAAATAAATGCTCAATTTAAGCTACGTAAACACTATAAGTCTATTCAACTCATTTATGGATGCATAATGAATATACCACTTTTTCAGTTGGATCAAGTGCCTAGTCTTCATGGCAAAATCAAAGTATAGGAGTACTTACAATAATTTGAGATTTAATATGTTTTTGAAGATGAACATATGCATGAAATCCATATTATAATTCAATTAAAAACTACCTATTGATGGGGTACTCATTAATATAGGTTGTTGACATAGGAATGAGTATGTGCCACACTACATCATTGATTTCACCATGAAAACTAGGTTCATGCCACCTCAATTAATTGGTATTGATTCCCTAGGCAACCATCTATCCACCTTTGAGAATCTTTGGAATGCTGATGAGACATTTCTACGAAAATACTTATTGGTACATGTATTTTATGGCACTTGTATGCTTGGGAGAGTGTGTGGTATGTTCGTTAAGAGATGCACCTAAATATGGATACTTGGGAATGCATCAAACATGGTCTACTTACCACCTTTATATTATATTGAACTTGATCAAATATGAACTTATCTTTGCAAGTGATCCATCAAGAGTACTAGGTGATCAAGAACTAGTTGAAAATAGAATACAAAGCATATATGGTCAAATTGAGGATGATTTGGTTATATTCCAAGAACTTGATACTCCTAACATGACTCAATTGGAACCTAAATCACCATCTGAATATAACCATAGGGAATAAATATGAAAGGGTAAGTAGAAGGTTGTTTATTAAGTTGATGAGGGTATCGGAATTGATCCCCGAAAACTACCATTTGATCACTTAAACTTACCTATAGAATATATTCAAGGTAAGAGATAATATGCCATCTGAGTAGAAACCATATTATTCAATACTCTAAATATTTAAATACAATATTGGCATAAAAGACACCCCTAAGATGGATAATGTAAGAAATTACTAGTCTAAATTAGAATTGGCTAAAATATTTAAACTTCTACAAGAATATGTTGATATTTTCCCACATAAATACACATATATGAAAGGAGTGCATCTAAAATTGGGAAAAATGCACAATAAATTAGTTAAGGGTGTTCACCTAATCAAGAAGAAACCATATCAAATGAATCCTAATCTACATACACATGTTAAAGAATAATTGATGACATGTTGTGCACCAGGGTCATCACACCCATTGATGAATCTGAATGGGTTAGCCCCATGGTGATTAGCATCAAGAATGATGGTCAAATCTATATTTACATGGATTATAGGTAGTTAAATTCTATGTGTGTCATGAAATTATTTGCAACACCATTCATAGAGGAGATTTTGGAAGGTGTCACTAGTTGTGAAATATATACCTTCACTGATGGATTTTTAAGCTATCATAAAGTATAAATTATCAAGGAAGATTAAAAAAAAACCACTTTTTTACTAAATGGGGATCATTTAAATATAATGTTATGTCATTTATCTTAAATAACACACCAATAGTCTTCTTTCATATTGTGGTAGAAGCCTTTAAATATTTCATCCACAAGTTACTTCAAGTCTATTTGGATGATTGGATCATATATGGCTTGGTGCATGACCATTATGCCAATTTGCGCCTCATGTTTGAGCATTGTCAATGACTTTAAATTTATTTAAACTTGAAAATGTGTATCTTTGCCACACATTTTGGGATCCTTTTAGGAAACATCATTTTCTAGGATGGGATTCTTGTGGATCTGACCAATATTATGGTTATTGTTCAACTCTCACCTCTAACCACTCAGCATGAGGTTCATGCCTTACTTGGTCACATAGGTTATTATCTTAAGTTCATTCATATTTATGTTAACCTCGCAATTTCATTAGAAGAATGGTTCAAATAAAATTTCCTCTTCCTCTAGACTAAATGGCATCAATAGGCATTCGAGACCTTGAAGGAAAAATTGGTATTTACACCCATCCCCAAGTTTTCAGACCAAAAAACACCTTTTCATGTACACATCGATACTTCTAGGATGGTGATGGACATTATCCATACATAACATAACTAAGGAAATTTGGATCATCTTATATATTTTACTAGTCATAAACTAACACTGACAGAGAGGAATTACTTTACTACAAAATGGGAAGGCTTATCCATGGTATATGCACTTCAAAAGTTCTACCAATACTTTTTATCCACTCTTTTCACCTTATTTATAGTTTAAGAGGCACTCAAGTACCTTCTTAATAAAACAATGTTACATGGATGAATCTACTAGTGGACTTTTATATTCTAAGAGTTCCAATTCTATGTGGTCATAAAATTTGGTAAAGTGAATTTTGGTCCAGACCACCTCTCACATGTTAAGTCTAGTGAACCAACACACACTATAGAGGATGATTTACTTGATCTATAATTTTTTTAAGTTACACACATACTCAAATAATTAGAGTAAATAACTAATTTTCTTATAATAGGTTCTACACCAGAGCATCTTAAATCCCAAGATAAAACACAATTATCTATACATGTAAATTTTTAGTTTATTGGTAGAGACCTATACAAACTGGGAAGGGATGAGGTGTTTCAAAAATGTGTTATGTAGCATGAGAATGAAAAAATAATTTGAGAGGTCCATAAGGGTGTCACTAAAGGACATTATTCTAGTGATGCAATAACATGAAAGGTACTTCTAGCTAGTTTATGGTGGCCCACAATGTTCAAAGATGACAAAGCTTATGCATGCCAATCTGATATCTATCAGTAATTATGCAAACCAAACTGCTAGGATGTTATGCCTCTCCATCTAATCCTAGCTCATGAACCTTTTTAAAAATGGACTAATGATTTTTTTGGGCCCATTGTATCTACTACAAGATGAACTGATGCACACTACATCATTACTGCCACCAACTACCTCATGTACTAGGATGAAGTAGTGCCCACACATGATTTCACTATTGCAACTACTAAAAAATTACTTTTGGAAAATATGATCACTAGATATGGATGCCCTTTAAGTTTAACAAGTGATCATGACACTCACTTACTCAATGAAACCATATGCATCCTCTTAGTTGAGTTCATGACTACACACCATAAGGAAATTCCACACCACCCTTAAGATAACATCACTATTGAAGGTTTTAACAAGATTATGGGCCACACATTGACAAAGATTTGAAATATCAATTATACTAACTGGGATGATCAAGTTTCTACAGTCTTATGGGCCTATCAAACCACATATAAATGCTTGAATAAGAATGTTCCCTTTTTATCTTGTATTTGGCAATGAAACAATTCTACCAATGGAGTTCCTTATTCTTTATTTATATATTACACACATTGGTAGACTCAATGGGGAATAATCTATAAAAGCACACCTTAACACTTTATTACAGTTAGATGAAGCACACTTTCTTACACATTGGAGTCAAGGATTTGAAAAAAAAGAAAAAAGCCTGGGATGATAGACATCTCAAAAACAAAATTTTTATCTTGATATGCACACATTGGTCTATGATTCCAAGTCATGCATGACTCTAGTAAAATTTGCATCCATTAGGATGGATCTGTCATCATTCATAGCATCCATCCCATCGGTGCATGCAATTTAAGGTAATTAGATAACTGATTTATTCTATGCCATTTTAATGGTAGTCAATTTTGGCCCTATCATTCCATGTAATATTTCTAAAAATTCTCAATAAGGAATGTACCACTAGATTTGTTTATCCTCTTTATTTTGATTTCCAATAAAGTGATACATTAGTTATAGGCTTTTTATTTGGGTTTATTTCAACAAATGGTTCTATTTTGTTTTTATTTTGGTCATGCCCATGGAGGACCATGGAAATATTTTAGTGTGGGGTAAGTTTAAAGATGAATAAAGTAAAGATAGAACATGTAAAGTAAAATTTGGAAGGAATCATGCACATAAAAGGTATGCATGTGAAGAGTAGTGCACATAGTGGGAACATGTGTAATTAAGAGTTCAAGTGGAATTACAAGTGAAAGTGTAAGAGAAAGCATGAGGGAAATGCACACATAATGGGTGTACAAGTAGAAGCATATAAAGAAAAAGTAGTTCACATAGGAGGTAGTGTGTGACTTTAAGTGTGAAAAAAGAGTGACAAAGGAAAATCTTTTACAAATGGGTTAGGAGGGAAAAAATAGTTCCTACTTTGGAGAATAGAAATTAAAATATTTTTATAGCTAACATGCACTATGAGGAAATATGAGGATGGGATATGTGCATTAAATGCATAAAGTGCTAAGCATAATGATAAGTGTGCCAAATAGATGTCATGACATTTCATTAGAGAACATTAATGAGTGAAATGATAGATGAAGGCATGAGAGAGTAAATGTTTTCAAGTCCTCAATACTATATAAAGTTAGAAGGTCCTCATTTTAATAATTTACTATTGAATTTTTTTAAACTTACAGATCTAGAGTGGACACCAAAAGGAGCATTCATCAAAATCCATTGACAAATTTGAAATTGAGAAGTGAAATTATGATCAAAGGGATAATGTTGAGGAAGTTATAGGTTGCAGGTATCAACATCTACCATTAGAGGATGCTAAAGTAAAAAGATGAGGAAATTCAAACCAAGAAACACATATTCATTAAAAATAGTTTGATGACCATGTCTCAACCTTAGAGATCCTTAGTGGGTAATGTAACCAAAATATAAGGCCCAAATAAGTCAACCTTTACTAGTCATACCTAAAGAGGAAGAGTACAAGGGTGCAAGAAAATGACCTATTTTGATCTAAGGGGAAACCCTGAGTCAATCCAACATGCAAATGGAGAGCATGGAATAACAAAAAACATAAACTCATATTAGGAAAGAAACAATAATGACACATGAAGGGGGGGAAATAAGTCCACAATACCACCTCCACCCTCTATGTTGATTAAAGAAATGTAATATCCTGAGTCAGTCTTATATGATGAAGAGTGGTAGTCTAAGGTGTCCTCATATCAAGTGATTGATTATAATCACCATTATCTCAATAATGGAGGATAATTAAAGTGAGATTATAGAGTCAAGTGACATAATACAAGGAACAAGGTCACCTATGAACTCATAGCTTTCAATTGGTTGAATGATTCTAAGGATTTCTAATTATTTTACTTGCCTTATTTTGGTAAGCCTATGGAAGTAGTGAGATTTTTGGTCTCACACATCCACTATTTTTACTTTTTAAGGCACATGATGAGAATCATTACTCAATGAGTTAACAAAGTGATAAGTTTATAATATTTGGGCATAAACATTAATGTGGATCTAGAGGACCACAAGGAAGTGGAAAAGGTGGTTGCAACACTAAAATATAATAAGGAGAGACACATAATATATATTACTCACCTTTATTACCCCACCATTTGGGTAGCTTCATTCTTGGAAATTACCAAGCTTAGGGGTAGAGATAGGTGGAAAGAGGTAGACATGGCACACCTTTATGTGGTGAGTCAGATGGCTCAAGGGTAGAAATATAATTACACCCTATATTTAATTGAAAAGATTATAGAGGATACAAAGAAGGCCCAACACCTTCCAAACCATAAATTTTCATGGGGAAAAAAATCTTATTTTATTAGTATTTGATGAAATTGGTGTTACAAAATATGCTTAGAAAGAGTTGAAGTGGGTATACCCACCAAAAAACAAGTCCCTTACAGAATGATTCTAAAAGTTCACTTGTATGGGCACCATATCCCTTTCCCACAAACTAAAAATCAAGGGATGGTTCAAAGGGCTGAAGGAGTTATTCAACAATGAACATCGTGTCCCTAAATATTTGTTGACACAAATGGAAAATCAAGCCTAGTTTATTGTGATGCAACATTATTCACTTTCACGCATCTAGATGGAGCCCAAAGATAACTTATTTGGGTGGATTAAGCTACCATATGATTTTAAGACTAAATAATTAAAAAATTATACGAATAACATATTTGATGTGCATAAGTGCACATTGATTCCAATAAAATTGATGTTGAAACACATACTCTTCAACAACTGTATGTTTACCCTAGGAAGAAAACATATAAGGAGAAGGTTGAGATGAATGTTATAGATATCAATGCACATCAAATTACCATAGGGGGTCACATTAATATGTTGAATTATATGCTCAAGACTAATAATAAGGTTTCAAGTAGACATGAGGCCCCCAAATAAACCCTTCTTCTCTCTCCAAAAACACTAGTACAAAAAGGCAATGTAGAGAAGAAAAGAGGCCAAGGCTTGATGCCACTAGAAGTGCACAAGACAATAAACATAAGTAAAAAAGGATGACCCCATCACCTCACAAAGGCCAAGGCTTGCCTACAAAACAAGAAAAAAAGGATTTGACACCACCCAATAGAGCATTATTCCTTTAGGATGGGTATTCTGAACTAAATATTAGGGTATCAGAACAATGGGTGATGACTCCTCAACCATCACCTAAAAAAACCTAAGGAATCCACCCTTAAGCCTAAAGAGGAAATTCCAACACAATAAGAAGAGTCTACCCCTAATGATGACTGAAAGTCATCCTAGTGAAGAGGGGAAAGATAGAGGCAAAACTCTAGGTGCTAGGGGCTAGGATGATGGCTCAAGTACCTAACAAAAAATTGAGCATGACCCGAATAAGGTAAGGGGCCTATTGGGGAATCAAAGAAACAACAAGGAAGTAAGGATGACACCCTCTCTATTTGAGTATATCTCTAAAGAAACATACCTAAAGAATAATTATATATGTGGGGGTATTTAGTTGAGAAGGACACTTCCAATAAAACTTGATGCAAGATCTCATTTTATATGGATGTGTTTAATAAGAAAAACAATTTTGAGTTTCCGTTAGCCAACATAGATTTTGTACTAGAGGGGGTAGAGCTTATTGAAGCATTTTGGGTGGATCCTTGATAATGTTCATTATCCTAATCCAGTGCAACCCTTATTAAGTTGGTTCTCAAAGTCACACAATAGAATTCTCTACAAGGCTATAATGTCAATCAAATTTAGGGAAAACATCAAGAGGTCTTTACCTTGTACCAAAATGAATGTGCTAAAATAATTAATACTAAAAATGAATTAGATGAGCTCAAGTGCCAGCTAGAAGTAATGATGACACCTTAGGTAATGACTCTAAAATTATATAAATTAACTCTATAACAAGAGCCAACACTTACTAATGGAGTGCTCATTACAGGTGAACCTATTTTTAAGCCATAGACCCTAGTGAATATTTATTATAAAAATGAAAAGACTAGGTTAAACCCTAGTGTAAAAAAACTTGGGCTATGGAGCAATTTGAAGAATTATTAAAAATTGTGTAATATTTTTTGGCTTGAGTGGGTGCTAAAGCTTCCATAATAGATGGATTTTTTGTCAGGTTAGTATGACCCACCAATTTTTTTAAAATTAGGCTTTAGCTGAAGGAATACCAAAGCTAGTAACTGGATGAAAATGCACTCATAATAACAAATAGAGTGCAATGTGTCAAAGCATTTTACAATGTGGAGGTACTCTAAAAGAAAATAAGAACTCATCACCAAGAGCTTAACACTAGTTTTATATCAATTTGAGGATATGTTTTGATAGAAGCCAAAATGGTTGAGGGACATCCATAAGGATACTAGTACATCACTTGAGCTTTGGAAAACTCAAATGGGTGATTTTATAAAGCAACCCTAGGAGATCAAATGGTTAAAAGGCAAAGTTCAATAAATTACCTCCAAGCTACAAATCAAATTAAACCATTGGGAGGAGGTTAAGCATTAGGTCGAATAAATAAGACCTAATTTTTCGGTATTTGAGGGACCTAAAGAGGGTACATTATATAGGATAGACTATTGACTTAGTATGGGGTGATGTTGGACCCTAAATTTTGTATTATTTTATTCTAAGTTCTTTTTGGAAAGATGGCACAAGAGAGATAAGCATGAAAGTAAACCTGGGTGTGTAAGTAAGCCAAGGCATAAAAGACCTTGTCATAGAAGAAACAAGCCATAAAAAATAAGGATGTAGGAAACATGGAGGAACCAAGGATGTGAGACTCATGAAATTGGTGTATGACTTGGATAATGGTGTAGAAGGTGGAAATATTTAAGGAAGTGGTTTGCACAAGCATCAAAGGAGAATAAATCAAGAATTGATCTAACACTAGCCCATGAGAAGATAGGCACATGACATTATATATCTAGTATAGAGTGGGTATATAGTGGCAGTTAGGTCCATATCTATAAGAATTCAATGTAACAAGGTGTCATGACTCATTGTTGTTAATGGTTGTTGGCAAGTCATCATTTTCATATTAATGTTGTAGCTAAATGATTGGGGTAGAATCATGTATAAATACCCATAATTTTACTTAGAAGGTCATTGCTGTATAATGGTAAATGTAATCTTGATATTATTAATGTTCTTGATATGCATCAATACTTTTTTATGGTGACCATTGACATATAATAAAATATAATACTTTTACTGTTGAAATATATGTAAACTTATAATGGAACTAGTGGTACTAGTACACTTTTTATTGATTTGAGTCTACTTATTTATTTATTTATGATAAATAGATTAAGTATGGAATGATTTCACAATATGAATTAACTTAAATATGATATATTTAGTTATAACTAAGTCCCTATTTAAGCACCTTAGTATAGAAAACCTAATACATACACCATTGTGTGATATAACCAATGAGAAATAGTCTTAAGTTGCACACTTCAGGTGAGTGTGCGAGACCATTTGTCATGTGATAAGCCAACACACTAGCTAGTTGGAATTATCATCCTCTTTGCATGCATGACCATGGAAATTAATACTAAACTAAAGCAAAATAACCCAATAATTTCCATATAGTATAATTGACCACCTTATTAGTCTTATTTATTGTATTTCAATTCCAAAAGTGTACATGGAATTTATTGAATTATTATTTATGAACTAACAAAAATATCAGTCTAAAACTAATATGTAAATGGTATTAATTTTTACATAAATATGTAATAACCTTAAATGAAGACTATGCTACACCCTTAACCTATAGTGTGTATGGGGGATACGTGTGGCCAAATTATGCCTAGCATAACCCTTAATTAAGTCATTTGATCATTTTTATAGTTTCATATCATTAGTAGGGTCAGCATAAGGTGTGTATATAACATAATTAGTCTATATATGAGGTACTAGTTAGTATTTAATCATATTAAATTTTTTGTTATTATTGTATGGTAGTGGATATTACCCCATCAAAGTGGCTAATCATTTATTGATATAATCTTCTATTTTTAAGTCATATTGTGATCTATTACTATTATTAATTATTTATTTATGAATAAATATCATTACAAATGGTATCATAACTTCAATTTAAGTAAAAGTAGGGGTGAAACCCTAATTTTGGGAAAATCATTCATGTCTTCCAATCTGTTGTGAAAATTTCTATATTTTTTTTACTAGAATTAAAGAATAATTCAAGGATGTAACAATAAAAAATTAAGGTTTGGGGATATTTTTTGAGTGAATTGTCATGTTTTTATGGGTTTTCATAAATTCACTCTAGATACCACATTTTAAGTATTTTTTTTGATTTATTTACATTTTTGGAAAGTTTACAAAAATATAGCAGGGTTTTATTCTTTGAATATTTTGATTTGAGGGTGAAATAGGTTATAAAAACCTTGGTCAAAGTTGAAAATTAAATTTTCCATTGTCAAGCCTTTGTATGGCTGGACCACAAACTAGGGGTTGAGGCAAGGCATATGAAACTCCAAGTTAGAAATCATAATAGAGAAGAGATGGAGTCATAAATGGGAATTAGTGGATATTTTATTATAGGGTTTTGTTTGATAGGTTTAAAAGTGAGCCATCTTGAATACAATAGGAAAACCATGAAATCTAGTATGGCCAATAAAGGAGATGTGGAAAACATCAAATAATAATTGAGCACACTCAAAGGAGATGGGAAAATATCACTATAAAATTAGGGAAGATTATGATGGATTTACAAGATTATCAACAACACTAATCACTTATCACCACTATAGAACCCAATCAAGGTACATCTTATAGCCAACCCAGTCTAAATCCAAGTAAATTATAGTCACAAAACATGATGCCAAAATTGGAAATGTGTAAGTTCAATGGGAAGGATATGTTCACTTAGAACAACCAAATGTATAATTTTTTGATGTACTTCAGATACCATGTAGACATAAGGTGTTAATATAATACTTATATTGGAAAATTAATAAATAATTTGGAATTAATGGTTGTGTGATGAGAAGAAGAATAAGACTCTTAGTGTCAATCAATTTTTATAGAGGAGTTGCAAACACACTATAGTAGTAGTGTGATGGAAAATTAATTCAGTCAGTTGGAAAAGTTATGATAAACAAGATTTGTCAAGAATTATATTCATAAATTTTATAACTTATTTTTGAATTTAGAGATGATAAAATGTTATAACCTCAATGATCTATTTTTTGGTAGTCGTAATGGCTATATTTAACATGATGTATGCATGTTTAATCCACTCAATGTTTCTGATTTTGTTATCAATGCATGCAAGGTAGAGAAAAAATTCTTATCCAAAAAAAGGTATAAATTCAATAACATTAGAGATAATAGAATATTAAAATCATAATTCCCTCAACATTCTAGGATGACACTTCAAAAAATTGAACAAAAAGTGGCAAAAAGGTTATGTTTTAATAGTGATAACAAATATAGTCAAAGACATAATTTATTTTTTATTTTTTTAATTATACATTAATTGTCCCAATGAAGAAGAAGAGGATGAAGAAGGAACATAGAGGATGAAGAAGGAACATTAAGTGTTTTTTATGAGCTTAAGGATAAGTTAGGAGGTCCCTAGCCCATGATATTTTTCTATGAAATTTTAGGCATTAACAACCCACAAATATTCAAGGTAGTTGGTTTCTTGAAAAAATAAAAAGTGACAATAGTGATTGACTTAGGTAGTACTTATAACTTCATAAAAAATAAGCTAGTTATGCATTTGTACTATTTTGTTGTCCAACTTCAAAGATTTAAGTTATGATTTTAAATGGTGGTATAGTTAGTTATTCATGGAAATTCCATAATATTAAACTCACCATGAGAGACTACCAACTAAATTTCCATATGTTTTCCATTTCCATGGGTGGAAAAAACATTATACAGGGAGTCTAATGGTCCACTACCTTGGGAACTATTAAGATGAATTTACAAGATTTGTTCTTATAGTTTCATTCAGAGAATAGGAATTTTGAACTATGTGGGTTGCGTGTAAGGTATATATAGTTGGTGAGATTTCATAAAATGCAAAAGATACTTAAAAGGGAGCAAATGGGTTTGTGGCATAATTTTTCTCATTGGAGGCATACCAAACAAAAGTGTTTTCTTTTATAGATTTAAAGAATATTATATATAAGCACTCATTTTTATTGGTGATGTCAAAAGGAATACCTCCTGAAAGAGATCATGATCATGAAACTAAAATAGTAGTAGGGATTTAATCACTAAAAATCAAAACTTATAGGTACCAACTTGTGCAAAATAGTGAGATTGAGAAAATGATACAACATATGATGGAAGCCTGTATTATTTGTCATACTATAAGTGCTTATTATTATGTAGTGTTAATGGTGTGAATGAAGGAAGATAGTTTGCACATGTGTCTTGACTAAAAATATCTCAATAAGTACACCATAGAATATAAGTTTCCTATTGTAGTAATTGATGATTTAATAGATGAGTTACATGGTTTTGTTTATTTTAGAAAACTAGATCTTCATTCAAGTTATTTTCAAATTAAAATGAAAGTTAAGGATATTCATAAGATATCATTCAAGACACATGAAGGCCACAATGAATTTTGGGTGATTCCTTTTGGCCTCACAAATGTACCATCTCCATTTCAAAGTTGATGGATTATATCTTTAGGCCATTTCTATGGAAGTTTTTCTTGGCATTGTTTGAAAATATCTTAATCTATATCAAAACATGGGAGGAGACCTACATCACATGAATCAATGTTTGTAAATTTTTTAACATCATATTTATGCCCAACCTTCCAAGTGTGATTTTAGAATAAAGGAGGTGGATTAATCAAACCACATTATCTCTCATGAATGTGTCAAAGTGGACCCTTAAAAAATCAAGGCCATGGTAAAATGAAAGTACCTATAATTTCAAGAACCTAATGGGATTTTTATAGAATACAATATATTATTATATATTTGTAAATATTTATGATAACATAGTATCTCCACTAATAATTTTATTGAATATGGAATATTTTCATTAGAATAAGGTATCCTCTAGGGAATTTGATAATTTTAAGGATGAAGTGTGCACCACTCTTGTCCTAACCACCATAGAATTTTCTAAAACACTCATTGTTGAATGTGATGCCTTAGGGTATGGTATGGGTTTAGTGTTTATGCAAGATGTAAATCTCATTGCACTTGATATTTTCAAAATCAAAGGTAAGAATATATTGAATCCATTTATGATAAAAAATGATGGAAATCCTTCACACTATCAAATAATGGAGGCCATATGTAATGGGTAGACACTTCAAGGTGAAGACAAATCATCATAATCAGAAATAATTCTAAGAGAAATAATTATCATACAAGGAAAAAAATAAATGAGTCATAAAGATTTTGGGTTATGAGTTTGAGTTCATTTACAAGAAATTGAAAGAGAATATAGTAGATGATGCACTATCTAGGAGGGAAAATTCCACAAAGGCATCATTGTGTTCCATATCCATATTACATACAGACTAGGTAGATGCAACAAGATCAAAATGGAAGAATGGCATAAATACACAAAAAATCATTCAAAAACTCCAAAAAAATCTATGCATGTTATAAATATTTGTTTAAAAAGGGGATGAAAGAATGTAACCCTTAAAAATAAATTTATTTTGGATATCCATGCATCTCCAATAGGTGGGCATTCTATGTTTTTGAAGACCTCTCAAATAATCAAGAAGGGGTGTGTTAGCAAAACAAGGGTGAGATAAAAACCCCAGTTATTTTGTAACCTCTATATATTAGTAGTTAGAGGTGGGAGTAGGTTTATATTAATTTTAACATATGATTGCCTAAATCTGAAGGGAAAATACTAATCATGGTGGTCATGGATAGACTCACTAAATATGACAATTTTTGCACTTTTTCACATCCATTCCTAGAAATTACAATTGAAAAAACTTTTATGGGTATAGTTCAAAAGTTACGTGGGACACCAAATATTATTATAAGTGATCATGGTCCTATATTTACTAATAATTTATGGATTGATTTATTCTCATGTTTGGCTACTCTATTACTCACAACTCATCATATTATCCCTAATCTAATGGGAAAATTGAGGTGGTAAATAAGTGCTCAGAGGGTTATCTCTATTTCTTTGCTTTAGATAAAAAAAGAGATGAGTTTAATGGATTCCACTCATAAATTGGGGGTACAACATTTATTTTTATACCTCATCCAAAATGTCTCCATTTTTGGCACCATATGGGTACCATTCACTATCCACCACCTCATGCTTGAGGATCCATCCAAAAGTTTGAGAAGTTGAAGAACACAATCAAAACTAATAGGAGGTACTTGTTAGTCTTAGAGAAAACTTGTCAATGACATAAAATAACATGAAGCAACAAGCTAACCAACATTGAAATGAAATTAATTTTGAAGTTGGAGATTGGGTTTTTGTGTGATTATAACAATATAATAAAATTTATTTGAAAAAAATAAGAAGGATAATGAGATTTCATCTAAGTTATTATGGCCATTAACAAGTGCTGCAGAAGATTGGTAGCGTCGCAAACAAATTGGAGTTACCTTAGTCAATGAAAATACATCTAGTATTCTATGTTTTGTACTTGAATAAGGTTATTAGACATAAGGTTTTTACACATATAGAGTTACTAGTTCTTGATGAAGAGGGTTGAGTCATTTCATAACTTGAAGAAATCCTCAAAACACACACTATGAGGTTAAAAATGAGGGTAATTACTAAGTATTTGATCAAGTGGAAGAATGTGGACATTAAAGATGTAACATGGGAGAATGAATAATTTATGAAATAATATGAAAATATTTTTAATGTTAAGAGTAGCAGTGGTTTTAAAGGGAGAGGCATGCCATGCCCTTAACCTATAGTGTATATGAAGATATGTGTGGTTGACTTGTGGCTAGCAGAACCTTTAATTAAGTCATGAAAATTTCTATAGTTTCATATTGGTAGTAGGGTTGGCTTTGGGTGTGTCCATACCATAACCCAATAATATATAGGAGGTAGTAGTAAATATTTGATCATCATATTGTAATTTTTTTTTATTGTTGTATGGTTATGGATATTTTCCCTTCAAAGTGGCTCATCATTATGTATATATTCTACTCTATTTTAGTCATATTTTGATCTATTTCTATGATTCTACTTTATTTATGAAGTAATTTTATTACATAATATCAATCTAAATTGATCATATGATAAACATAATTTATAGAACTAGTTAATAAAGTTTGGGACTCCATTACTTTTTTGTACAAAAATTAAATTTTGCCATTGATCATCAATTTAGATTAATGGTTCCTCTTTAGTTCTGAAGTTACATAATGTTCATTAATTTCATGAATAGTAATGTGTCACAACATCATTAATTTATTTATTACATTTTTTGACAAGGATAAATAGATTGAACATGTAGTTATATATTATTATACGCTGCTAATAGAAAAATCCCATCCAAAATGCACTTTTGAATATTTACACATAGTATAATGTATTTGATTTCAATATTTATTTATAATTTAATGTAATTAAGGAGTTAACTAAGTACTATTTTAATATAATTAAATGTTGAGTACAAAATACATTTAACCTCCAATAATATTAATTTATTTTTTATGTTTTCAAAATAAATAAAATATTATTTTTTGCTTGGGCATTATTTTATCATATAAATTATTTTTTTAACATTAACCGATTTTTTTTTTTTAAAAACCACTATGCATAACTTTATGAAAAAATAGTTTTTTTTCTAAAATATGCCTTAATTATATAAATAAATTAATATTTACAATTATAATTCACCATACATTTTATTAAAATTTTAAAGGTCCTTTTATTAAAATTTTCCCTATATACAACTTTTAAGAGTTTCTAGGAGACTTGTGTAGCCTTTAGATAAAATTTGGTCTTGTCAGTCTTCATAAAACCAATGTTTATTTATGGCTTATTATAGGAAAAAATATTATCATTCGGGAGAAATTAAATAGAATGGATTGAAGAACTTTATAGATGCGTTATTTATAATTATAAGTTTGACAACTGTAATCATCTTTCTTTTCACTGATTGTGGAAGGTATGGACATGGTTTTTCTACATAATAGGTCATCCATGGGTTTTCCAATAAAATAATATTATTGATGGATGGAAGGAAGGGAAGGGTGGTCAAATAAAGGGGCTATGTAAAATGTCTCCCTCTTTGATCACTTGTAGTGTTTATAAGTAAATGAATATGATAATTTTTAAAGATGATTTTTTGCATTTGGATTGGTTTATAAAATTCTTAGAATATTTTTTGAAATAAAAATTTAAATCCAAATAAATAATGCTACACCCTTAACCTATAGTGTGTCTAGGGATATGTGTGGCTGACTTATGGCTTACATACCTTTATATTAACTTGTTACATTTATCAATGTTCTTATTATGGTCAGCCTATAGAATAACCATAGCTAAGTAAATAATATTTAGTAAGCACTGGTTAGTCTTTTATCATTATATTCTAAACTCTATTTTTATTTCATTATTGTGGAGGTTCTCCCCTTAAAGTGGCTCAATCATAATATTTAAGTATTTTGTTGTTTTGCCAATCATTATTATGGATCTGTTTATTCTAATCTTAATTCTATGATATATAATTCTATTATTGTAAATCATCTAAGTAATTTCCTTACAAGTGGTATCAAAGCTTTGATTTATGCAAGTTTCTATGATGTAGTGTTTTTAGAGGATTGTTGAAAAAACATAGCTTTTGATCTAGTGAGAATTTAATTTTTTGTCATTGTAGTTTTGTTCATGAGGTTTTTTTACAAAAAAAGAAAAAATACGAAGATAAAAAAGTGTCTAGAATTTTTTTACCTTGTGTAAATTAATAGTCATTGGATTTATTTTTGAGAGATGATCACAATAGTATATTCTATTAGTATAATTTTTTGGGCTAAAATTTTCACACTTGTGCATAATAGTAATAGTTAGATTCATCTTAGTGAGATGATCACAATGATGTATTCTATTAGTACACTTTTTTAAGGGCTGAAACCCTCCCAGGGTTTATGCATGCCTGGTCTGAACACTTGCAAAAACTCCTCACAAGGATGCCATGGAGTCTGGAACTTTTGTTTCATGTATTTCATAAACAACTCAAAAAATTAAGTCAAAGTTATAAGGCATGATGAAAAAATATGATTTTGATATGGTTTAAGGGGACATTATAGGGTTGAGAGGGGACTTGGATAGTGTGATGGAGCAATTACAACAAATACCTAGATAATTGGCCAACTTGTTAGCTCAACCATTATAAAATAACCCTTCACCAATTTAGTTTGGTTCTTCTCCTCTAAATAATAATAACACTAATCCTGACCCTAAGTTGATGTTGCCAAAAGTGGACCTGCACAAGTTTGATGTTAATGATCCACTCACCTGGCTCACTAAAATTAAAAATTTATTTGATCTACATTAGACTCCATGTTCATAAAAAGTGGTTATGGCCTCTTAATATATGGAACCTTAGCTATTCATTTGTTATTGTTGGTTGTGTAATAAAAATAAAAATAAGGGTGTTCCAATCTCATGGCCAATATTTTATGAGGAGTTGCAACTCCAATATTGAAACAATGTCTCTAGAAACTACTTCATTTAGCTAGCTAAGCTGCACCAAGCCAAAAATTTTAAGGATTACATTCATTAATTTTAGAATCTATCCTTACATGTCATAGACATCACTATGGAAAATCTAACTAACCTATTTTTGGGTGGCCTCAAATATAACACTCAGTTAGAGGTTTGCATGTTTCATCCCAGTATTGTGTCTAAAGCCATACCAATAAAATGCATGACTAAGGAAATATAACTAATCAAATGAAGAACTTTCACCAATGTCCATGAATGTACCTTACCAACACCATAATTTCAATATCCTACCATATTTACACCTTAACAAGTGGAATAAAAACATGTAAAAGATTTATTTTTTGGATATGATAAAAAATGAAGCAAAGGACATCAATATGCCGAAAAGAAGTTGTTTTACTTTGATGGTGCCAATGAGGAGGCTTCAAGAAAAGGTTTTGAAGAACCTGAGAATAAATCTAAAGATTCTCAAGTTAATATTTCCTATCATGTACTTTCAAATATTTGTATTCCTTAAACTCTTAAGGTGATGGGTTTCTTGAAGAAATAAAAGGTGATTATCTGGGAGTACACATAACTTCATTAATAGTAAGTTGGCTACTCATTTGAATTATTTTATTTACCAAACTTTAGAATTTTAGTTCATGATTATAGATGGTGATATGGCTAACTATTATATAAAATTCCATAACATTAAGCTTATTATTGGAGACTATTTTTTAGATTCCCCTATGTTTGTTATTCCCATGGGATCAACTGACATTGTTTTTGTAGTGTAGTGGCTCACCACTTTGGGCACAATTGAGATGAATTTATAGGAACTATTCATGAGATTCTATTCAAAAGGTAGGACCTTTAAACTCTATGTATTATGGGCTAAATATCCAAAACTAGTTAAATCCCACAAGATGCTAAATATTCTCATAAAATGTGCATAAGGTTTTATGGCACACTTATTTTCCATACAAGTTTGACCAACCAAGGAGTGTACACATCCTAATTTATAAAGGGTGATGGATGACCATTCTATTTTTTTGGTGACATGCCAAAAGGACTTCCTCCAAGTAGTGCATATGATCATTCCATTATATTCATTCCAATAATTACACCACCCAACATTAGACTGTACATGTATCCCTATGCTTGGAGGAGTGAAATTTAAAAGATGGTATAAGAGATGTTGGAGGTAGGAATCATTTGACACTATCAAAGTAAATATTCCTCCTTAGTGGGCATGGTGTAGAAGAAGGATGGTAGTTGGAGGATGTGCCCAGACTATATATAACTCAATAAGTACACCATAAAAGATAAGTTTCCTATTATAGTAATTGATGATTTACTAGATGAATCACATGGTGATATTTATTTTACCAAGTTAGACCTTTGCTCTAGGTATCATTAGATTCCCATCCATGATGAAGACATATCTAAAATAGCTTTTAGAACTCATGAAGACCAATATGAATTTAAGGTCATGCCTTTTGGTCTCACAAATGCACCTTCTAAATTTTAGAGTTTGATGAATACTATTTTTAGGCCATATTTGATAAATTTTGTATTGGTATTTTTTGATGATATCCTCATTTACAACAAAAATTGGGAAGATTATTTATAACATGTGAAATAAGTGCTTTTAATTTTGGGACAACATCAATTATATGCCAAACCTTCTAAATGTGCTTTTGGTGATGACGAGGTTAAATAGTTGGGTCATATTATTTCTCATGAAGGAGTGAAGTTGGTCTTAATAAAATCCAAGTGATTATGGAGTATAGGTTCCCAAGACCCTCAAGAACCTTCAATGATTTCTAGGGATAATTGGTTACTATCATATGTTTGTCAAAAATTATGGTATTATTATATCCCCACTCACCTCTTTACTGAAGAAAGACTCCTTCTAGTGGACTAATTTAGCTACCAATGTATTTGAATAGTTGAAAATGGCTATGTGCACAACTCTAGTTTTAGCTACTCTTGATTTTTCAAAAACTTTTGTTGTGGAGTGTAACCCATTAGGATATGGTATGGGGGATGTAATCATGCAATAAGGTAGACCACTAGGATTTGAAAGTTACTAATTGAAGGGATATAATAAGCTCAAACTAATATATGATAAAGAGATGATGGCTATTTTATAGGTAGTGAAGCAATGGAGACCTTATCTAATGGGTCATCACTTTTAGGTAAAGACTGATTATGATAGCCTCAAATATTTTTTGGAATGATGATAATTATCTGAAGAACAACATAAATGGGTGACTTAAATGTTAGGCTATGATTTTGAAATAGTGTATAAGAAAGGCAAAGAGAATGTGGTAGTAGATACCCTCTCCTAATGGGATGAAAAAGTTGAGGCATTATTATGCACCATGACCATGTGGAAGACAAATTAGCTAGAGGAAATAAGATTAGAATGGGAGACTGATAGTGCTACCAAGGATTTGATTCAAAATATTTAACAAGGTTCTGATGAATATAAAAAATTTACATGAAAAGGGAACACATTATGGTATAGATATAGATTATACCTATTTAAGAGTTCTCTCCTCAAACATAAAATTCTTTAGGAACTTCATGCCTCTCTACTGAGAGGTCACTCCATATTTTTGAAAACATATCATAAAATCGATCAAGATTTATTTTGGGAAGGACTCAAGGGGGTTGTCTAAAAACATGTGGCTAAATACATGGTATGCCAATAAAATAAAGGTGTAACCACTAAGACCCTAGGTATTTTACATCCTTTATCTATCCCTATCCAATGTTTGGAATAGGTTTCTATGGATTTCATTATAAGGCTACCATGGTCTGAGGGTAAAAATGTTATCATGGTAGTTGTAGATTGAATCATCAAGTATGGTCCATTTTTTCCTTATCAAAACCATTTATTACCAGTATAGTAGCCTATACTTTTCTCAATACATTTCATAAAGTACATAATACTCTAAAGATCATTATAAGTGATTGAGATCCCATATTTACTATTAATTTTTGGACTGATTTATATGCATGTTTAGGCACCCAGTTGGATCATAGCTCATCCTATCATTCTCAATATGATGAACAAATAAAGGTAGTCAACAAATGTCTATAAAGGTATCTTAGCTATTTTATTTTTGATAAATAAGACAAATGGGTCTATTGGTTTCCACTTACTAAATGGTGGTATAACACTTATTCCAATATGTCTCCCTTTGTAGCATTGTATGGGTATCACCCTTTATCCATCACTTTATATTTTATAGTGCATCCCATGTTATAACATATTGAGGAACACATTCACCATCAATAAGAGGTGCTAGTTAGTTTGTGAGAGAATTTAGCATTGACATAAAATTAAATGAAGCAACAAACAAATTAACATTGTAATGAACATCATTTTGACATAAGTGATTGGGTATTTATGTATTTTCATCCATATAAGTAGATGTATCTAAAGTAGAAAAAAAGGATAACAAGCTGTCACCTAAGTATTATTACCCTTACCAGATCTTGCAAAAAATTGGTAGTGTGGATTACAAGCTAGAATTACCCATATTCAATCACATATATCTGATGTTCCATGTATCTTTCCTGAAGAAAGTAATTAGACACAAAGTTTCCACTCAAACTGAGTTAATTGAATAGATGAAGAAGGCCAAGTCATTCTGGATCTTGAAGATATCCTTTACATGTACACTAAGAAACTACAAACTAGAGCCATTAAGCATATTTGATCAAATGGAAGAACTTGCATTTTAAAAATGCAACATGGGAGGATGAAGCATTCTTAAAAAAACATCCTAGTTTAATTCAACATTGAGGATAATGTTGTTTTTAAAGGGAGGGGCATGCTACACCATTAACCTATAGTGCATCTAGGGATATGTGTGGGTGACTTGTGGCTTACACACCTTCATATTAGATTGTTGCATTTCTCAATATTCATAATATGGTCAACCTATAAAATAACCATGGCTAAGTAGAGTATATAAGAGGTAATTGTTAGTCTTTTATCATCATATTGTGAATTTTATTCTTATTGCATTATTATGGAGGTTATCCTCTCAAAGTAACTCAATCATAATATTTAAATATTTTGCTCTTTCACCAATTTTTGTTGTGGATTTGCTTGTTTTGATCTTAATTTTGTAATATATAATATTATTGTTGCAAATCATCTAAGTAAATTCCTATAGGACCAACCATACTTCATGACTCGACTCATCCATAACTGATTGAAGATAAAGGGTCACATGTAAACGAGCAACTATTTAACTTACATAACACATATTTTGAATTATGACTCCTAGTGGACTGATTTAGCTACCAAGACATTTAAATAGTTGAAATTGGCTATGTGCACAACCCCAATTTTGGCTACTCTTGATTTTTCAAAAACTTTTGATGTGGAGTGTGACACATTGGGATATGGCATGGGGGCTATACTCACGAAAGAAGGCATACCATTGGAATTTATAATTTCCAACTAAGGGGATATACTAGGCTCAAACTAATATATGATAAAGAGATGATGGCTGTTTTGCATGTAGTAAAGCAATGGAGACCTTATCTGATGGGTTATCACTTTCAAGTAAATACTGATCATGATAGGCTCAAATATTTTTTAGAATAATGATTATCATTTTAAGAACAACATAAATTGGTGACTAAAATGTTAGGTAGGCTATGATTTTGAAATAGTGTATAAAAAAGGCAAAGATAATGTGGTGGTAGATTCTCTCTCCCAATGGGATGAATGAGTTGAGGCATTGTTATGCACCATGACCATTTGGTAGGTAGATTGAATACAAGAAGTAATATCAAAATGGGAGAATGAAAATGCTACCAAGGATTTGATTCAAAATATTCAATAAGGTTTTGATGAATATGAAAAATTTAGATGGAAAGGGAACACATTATGGTATATATAGATCATACCTCTTTAAAAATTCTCTCCTCAATTATAAAATTATTTAGGAACTTCATGCCTCTCATTGGGAGGTCACTCTGTATTTTTGAAAACATATCATATAATCAAGCAAGATTTATTTTGGGAAGGACTTAAGGAGGATGTATAGAAACATGTGGCTAAATGCATGGTATATCAATAAAATAAAGGTGAAACCATTAAGACCCTAGGTCTTTTGCATCCTTTATCCATCCCTAACCAATGTGGGGAAGATGTTTCTATGGATTTCATTACAGGGCTACCATGATCTAAGGGTAAAAATGTTATCAGGGTGGTTATAGATCGGCTCACCAAGTATTCTCATTTTTTTCCTTATCACAACCATTTGTTACTAGTACAGTAACTTCTACTTTTCTTAATATAGTTCATAAATTACATGGTATGCAAATGATCATTGTAAGTGATTGAGATCTCATATTTACTATTAATTTATGGACTGATTTATATGCATGTTTAGGCACCTAGTTAGCTCATAACTCATCCTATCATCTTCAATCTAATGGAAAAACAAAGGTAGTTAAAAATTTCTCAAAGGGTGTCTTCATTGTTTTGTTTTTGACAAATAGGATAAATGGGTTCATTGGCTACCACTTACTGAATGGTGGTATAACACTTCTTTTCATAGTTCTTCCAATATTTCTCCCTTTTTGGAATTATATAGGTATCACCCCCACACATAGTTTTGACAATTCATCCAAAGGTTTGAGTTGTTGAGGAATACATTCACCATTAACAGGAGGTACTAGTCAATTTGTGAGAGAATTTAACAATGACACAAAATCTAATGAAGTAGTAAGTAAATCAACACCACAGTGAGTGACATTTATACATAGGTGATTGGGTCTTTGTGCATTTGTATCCATATAAGCATATGTATATAAAGCAATAAAAAAGTGATAACAAATTATCACCCAAGTATTATGGCCCTTACCAGATCTTGCAAAAAATTGCTAGTGTGGCTCATAAACTAGAATTACCCCAATCCCCTTGTATACATCTAGTATTCCATGTATCTTACATAAATAAAGTAATTAGACATAGATTTTCCACTCAGACTGAGTTAATTACATTGGGTGAAGAAGGATGAGTCATTTTGGAGCTTAAATAGATCCTTCACACATGAACTAAGCAACTACAGACTATAGCCATTAAGCAGTATTTGATTAAATGGAAGAACTTGTATTTAGAAAATGTAACATGGGAGGATGAAAAATTCCTACAGTAACATCTTGGTTTCATTCAACATTGAGGACAAAATTGTTTTGAATGGTAAGGATCTATTATGCCCTTAACCTATAGTTCATCTAGGGATATGTGTGGCTAACTTGTGGCTTACACACCATATTAGCTTGTTTATTTTCTCAACATTCTTAGTATGGTCAGCCTATGAAATAACTATGGATAAGTAGAGTGTATATATGAGGTAGTGGTTAGTCTTTTACCATCATATTATGAACTCTATTCTTATTTCATTGTTGTGGAGGTTTCCCCTTTGAAGTGGCTCAATAATAATATTCAATTATTTTTCTCTTTTGTCAATTGTTGCTATGGATCTACTTATTCTTCTCTTAATTATATGATATATAATTCTATTGTTGCAAATCATCTAAGTAATTTTATTACAAAGTAAATAATTATATGTGTTGAAATATATTTTAAATAAATATATGTTGATAAACTCTACAAATATATCATCTACTTGAAATTATGGTAGGTATATGATATTAAATATGAAATAGAAGGATATATATCATGATCAATTCAAATTAAATTTTTATGGAACCTTGAACCTAAGAAATAACCCTTAGAGTGTAAAATATCATTGAGAAATAGGACTTTGAAAAAGTGTTTATGAGATTTGGTGTTAATACAAGATTCCTTATATAGATAAAATAGATATATCCTTTGAAACTATAATTAAATAACACACATCAAGTCATTTAGAGAGGTAGTGTTTAACAATCAATGTTGGTAGAACATAAAATACAAGCTAAACATATTATCCAAATTAATAAATCCAAAGTTATAGCCATTAAGAATTGCTAAAAAATTAGGAGAATTAAAGAAGCAATTGAAATATAAAAGCATATTTATATTCTCAACAAAGATGATTCTTAAAATCCTAATTTATCTTGGAAACCACTATTACACAAACATTATGGTATTCATTAATTTCTTGAACTATATTCCTATATTATCTCCATCCATTGACTGCTAATAAGTTAATAATTCTATTAAATGGTTTATTAATTAATATTTTAAAATATTAATAATATGCCATTTAGTACAATGATTAATTAATTTATTTTCATTATTATTTTTATTTCATTTTTAATCTTTATTTTTCCTCCAAGTTTCTCCTTTTATTTTCTTCTCTTCTTTATCCTTTTTTATCTCTTTGATTTGACTTTTCTACTATTTTACTTTCTCCTCTCATTGGTTTATTTAAGTATATTAAATATCATCTATTGTGATAAGTATTGGCTTCTTTATTTTCCTTAAAGGCTGGTCCTGTAAAGAAACTTAAAACATTAAATCAAATCATTATTACAAAATTGATTATAAAAAACCTTCACATGGTATAATTAGGTATTCAAATGGATATATGGTGTAGGTGTTTTCTTCCAACATTCTTTAGGATATAAATAATATTGTAAAAGAGTTGACATTGGTTAGATGTTTGAAAATGGTTTTAGATAATAACATGAATTAATTAAAATTTAGGGATGATTCTAAAATAATCATTAATGTCATGAGAAATAGAAATACGATCAATTGAAACATTCAAAATGTTATTGAAGAATTTACATGCTTCAACTTTTAAAGCATTTCCTATAAAAAATAATATTGACAAATAAATTTCCTTGTTACTTATTTGGTGAAATATGGTGCGAATTACATATTCGATGGTTATAGTGTTGTTTTATACAACATTGATAAATTGGATGACCTAATCACCCTAATTTAATTTAAATGATATGATTTAATATTATCTATTTATTTTTTATATATAAAGGAGAGATTAATTTACTGATTTGAAACCATAAATCATTGGTTATTGTGATATAGGGGTTTAGTGATGATTAATTAATGTATAATTTATTAAGAGTTATGGAAGTAACTTATTCTTCATATTTGATATGATTATTTGATTGTATGAGAGATCAAACATGAAATGTTAGAAGTTTTCTCTCTCCTTTTCTCGTCAACATACCTATCTTGGGATTAAATGCATTTTTTCCTTTTTATTATTATGAAAGATGCTATTATCATTGCTTCATTATGTTTTATTTTATTTTTATAATGGAAAAGGATGAAAGATCTAAAAAGGTGAGGAATAAACTATCCAAACAAAATAATGATTTTATTAGCTATTGCATTTGGAATAAAAATAATGAAGGGGATTTTAGATGATCCAAAAATGATTTGGAAAATAAACATCTTAAGAAAAAATCAAGGTTAAGATCCCATGTGACCTCAAGTAAGTTTAGTAGCTAATGTGACCTCAAATAGTGATGATATTTTTAACATACAAACATACATCAAAATTCATAAAAAACCAAAAAATTAATTTAGATCAAGAAATTAGTCAAAGTATTTTATGTATAGTAAAAAAACACTAGTTTATGTAAGTGGTGATTGTGTGTTAGTGGTTGTTATAGAGGTGACACTACAAAAGTTGTGGTTCCACATGAATTCATAATTTTTTCTATAAGTGGTAAGACTTACGTATTTAGGTGGTGGTGTTACCCATTCCAAACACATGAACAAAGTAATGACCAAAAATGCCATCTCTTCCAATTCGTGATGATACTAAAATGTACCATATCAAACACTTATTTTAAGGAACATGAATAACCTATAATATAAATAAGGGAGTACAAAATTAAATTAGTGAGTGTGTTAGTAAGTATTAATAATAAATATTTAAGAGACTAAACAATGTTATAAAATATTTTTTATGCTCTTTGGATTTCTTTGTAATATTAAGCATAAGAGGTAGCAAAAAGTTTGGAGTGACACTCCATTGAGATATTTGTAAATTTACCATTTAATGAATAGGATAAGTTCTGATCAATTAAAATTATATTTATTTTTCCCACATCATAGATTTATAAGATAAAAATATTGCATCATGTTTTCTTCTATTTATTCTAGTTGATTATTGTCTTGTTATTGTTCCAAAAATAGTTCACATCCTTCTACTCTAATTTACACTCAATCATTTCCATTTGAGGCTAATGCAATTAATATATATATTTCAAAGATCTATAATCAATTTGTAACAAGTACTTTGTAGAGGAAAATATATCAATTGGTATCAGAGTAACAAGTTCCTAATGGCTTATATAAAGTTTTTCTAACATATTTCAGTTTTCACAAAATTGTATTTATAATTATTTAAAAAAAGTGTTGTATATAACTGTGGTTGAATCAATCATGATAAATTCATTGAGGATAGATATTAAAGAGTTCCAAGATTATCACTTGAAAATACAAGTACAATTAGATAATAAATAACTATGAATAATGATGCAA
Source organism: Torreya grandis (assembly GCA_037957365.1). NCBI lineage: Eukaryota > Viridiplantae > Streptophyta > Pinopsida > Cupressales > Taxaceae > Torreya > Torreya grandis. The sequence continues at coordinate 385,558 of JARHVA010002094.1, read as the reverse complement.
TGCTTAGAGAAAAAGAGTGAAGAATTAAAAACTACATGGGCCAGCCAAATATATTTTATGATTGGTATCATGGAGGAGTTGTAACAAGATTTTTTGGAAAATATTCAATATGATTTTTGAGTTTAAGAGAGAGAAGATTCTACCAAGTAAATTAAACTAATCTCTACCAAAAATTCTCAAAACATGACAGAGGTATGAATTGTAAACACTAGCATGTTATTTCAACTAATGTAACATTGAAAGAATACATTGGATATTTTGAGAAGCATACTACAAGTATTTTTCTAAATTGTTTATGAATATGGGTTATGATGGTAAAGGGATTAGAAAATATGGAGAATATATTTTTAATCCCAATTTGGTTGAAGAAATACCTCAATATGCAAGTATTGGGTGTTTTGGAAGGAAAACGGAGATTGGATAATGATATAACATGATATAAAAAATAGAAATTTACATGAGGGAATATTCCATATCAAAATCAACTTAAATTAGTCAAAATTTTTTCTAACTTCTTTTTGTGAATCTTGAAGATGATTATAGGAATTCATCAAAATGTGAAAAATTGTAAAGATAAGAAGAAGGAAGCATGAGTCTACCTAAAGGGGAAAATAATACACTTACACATATAAGGTACCCTTTAAGGTATGAAGGATAATAAATTTCATCATTTCTCTATCCAAATGAAGTGAAGAATAAATTAGAGGATTACACCCCAAAAACTTCACCACTTGAAAGTACTAGAAGAGACAAAATTAGGAAATGGGATGGCCCAATGAGATATGAAAATGTTCAATCTTCCATATTTTGTTTTAATTTTTAGAAGGAAGGATATGAATCCTATTAATGTTTGTTTATTTTTTGTTGGAATTATTATGATGTACATAACCCTTGGATTATCCACCACTAAAGAACCTAAACTATTTAGGAAATATGGGAAAGGAATAATATGATATTAAACCAAACAAGAATTCAAATACATACTCCAAGGAGTTAAAGTACCATTTGATAATAATATATTTAATTCTAATATTTTTTTTACTCATTGCATGCTCCTACACAACACTTTAATTATTAGTCATCTTGGTAAAATGAGTAACCCATCATATAATATTTTATTCATTGGATTGGTATTTATACAATTTAGTGTATAACATATCCAATCATCATAATAAACATCCCACACATTATTTTTTATTTTATCTATCCATGTAGTAATGTGGTATATAATCTCTTAACTAGTAAAGTGTTCCTACCATGAAGATATTCATTATATTCTAATTTATTTCTTGGTGATAACATCATTAATTTCTTTTGATGAGTTTGAATGTGATCCCATAATTTATTAGAGTTGATATGATTTTGATTTTTATCATTCATCAAATTACTCTCCCTCAAACCCACACACCCATCCATTCCATGCCATTACCAATCCTTAGCATTATAACACCACCACCACGTGCCATTGTTCCTTATCATCTAGGTAAAACTTTTACTTTCCTAGTTTAATGTCTAGAAATAACACTGTTATTAGTTCCCTATGCCCACCTTATGTATTTGATTACTATCATGATACTCCACAACTAATATTTATTAATTACATCAAACACATAAACTCAAATTCAAACAATGCAACACCTAACCATTAATAGATAACCATAAACAGGAAAAATAAAACCCCTATATTTTGTTGACCTTAATAGATGTATTGGTCTATCTACAACATATTTTCTTGATGTTTATAATTTGATTGGATTGGTCACTTCCATGAGTCTTTAGTTATTCTAACATAAAAATACATTGTAGCTTGGTTTAGCCATGCCTTCTACTAGATAAAAAGGCATCAAAATTTCTTTGTGTACAATTTTTTATTCTCAATCATTATAATATATAAACCATAGGTTGTTGATTCCATTCAAATAAGAATTATGGATAAAATAATTTTCAAGTTACTTCCTCTCATGAATGCAAGGTTGAGGAAAACACGTCGTTCCCAAAACCTGGAATTTATCTTCTCCTATACTAAAACTTAGAAAGGAAGATCCCATTATTTTCCACTCACCCATTCTCAATACACATTTAGAAGTATCATCTTATTCCTCTTCATGTAATTTAATGTGTGGAAGTAATAATGATAGTTATAAATAAAACTTATTAGATTTTCCATTTCTAAATTTGAATGCAAGATTTTTTTGGTAGAAATAACTTAGAATGTTTTATTTATAGTGATTAAGTATAAAAAATAGGGTCAAGAATACCATAATTCAAAACATTGGAACTAATTTTCAAGAATCATTAGAGTCATTTACATCAGTTTATAGTCAATATACTTAATGAAATCTTAGATCTTGTTGTATTTTTTGAAAACCAAACATCTTCTTTCCCTCCTAACATTGATTAAATTGTTTATTCATTAAGTAGACTTCATATCTTGATAAATGTATAAATTGGTTTTTATATTCATTGATATAGGCATTGTGTAAATTAAAATTACTTGCATATGATGAATTTTTTGATTAAAATTTAAAAATGTAGTAACACGGGCCATGTTAATTATTTTAAAATATTCATTCATTTAGGGGTGATGATTCACGTGTCATGGAAATTTAAAATAGTTGATTACAGTCATGTCTATAACCTATTTTTTTTAAATTATCACATGGGATGTTATCATTCACATATGCCCAAAGTTTAGTTCTACATTGGATAATTTAAATCCATTTAATACCTCACTTGATAATTTAAATTATAAAGTCCAATTTAAGTATTTTATGATACCTAGTGCATACCCAAAAACATCTTAAATCTTGATTACCATTCCTATAATTACTCTCATTTAATAAAAATATTATGCTTATACACAAATTTCATACTTAAAATGTGTGTAAAATCAAATAAGTGACTCTACCTAGGTCCTAGAGTAAATTTATTGATAAATATGAATCTTAAATTAGGCCCATTAATCTAAATAGATGGGAGAACCTGGGTGCTTTCTGAAACTCCATGTTAAAGTTTTAAACTTTGTTAATTTTTCATGCGAGAATGAAATTTATGGTATTCATTTAAAATATGATCAATGATAGAGTTTCCATTCCATGTGAAAAAGTAATAGAATCCTAAAATTTAATAGGGAGTTTTAAAAATCACCCAAGTTATATGATCTATTTATATCGATAATTCTTATTCACATGAGAAATCAAAATTTTTTGACTCATTCATTAAGTATGCATATAATATTAACCCGGTGATGATAGCTTAGTGGTGAGTGACCTAAGTGTTAGAAGTGGGAGGTCTCAAGGTCCATTCCCTAGAATGACCACTCTCTAGAGTCATTCCCATACTAAGATACAATTGTTAAGGTGTGGAGCCTAAAAGCTTCACATATGAGCGCATTACCAAAGTTGCAAGTTTACACAGTCACCGGCGTCAGTCAGGAGAGACTGATGTCAGTCAGGTATAGTTGAAGAGATGCCGGTATCGGTAGAGGATCGGCCAATGTCGATCATAGGCAAGCAGGCAGGAACCGGCGTCGATTACCTGTGCGTCCAAAATGCTATTTATGAGGACAAAATCGAGTGTTTGCATGATGAGTTTAAGTCTTAGTCTTAAGTTCACGTCTCTATTATTAGTAAGATTGTTTTTAGAGCCCTTGTTTAAGAGGCTTAACTATTGGTTGTAAGTGCATGCTCAAGTCTCCTAATTCTAAATGTAGAATTAGATCTTCTTAGCTTAGTGTGGTTGTAGTAGTTCATTGTGTGTGAATGTTGAAGAACAGTATAGAGTTGTATCAATCCAGGTTGTTGGAGTTGATTGTACTTGAGAGAGAGAGAGCTCTTGAGGGATAGAGATCTAGAGAGAGATCTTGTGCATCTGAGAGAGGTGTGGAAGAAAGAAGTTTCTTCAATTGTATTCCTTCTGTAAAGAGTTTAATACAAGTTTTCAGGGTGGTTTCTTGTATCTCTTGTTCTTTTCTATTATCTGATTCTAGTTACTTATCGATCTGATTTAATTTTGTGGTTTATTGCTTTCATAAGTGTAATCATATTGTTGGTTGATCCCCAACAAGTGGTATCAGAGCCAGGTTGTAGGTTTAGAGTTTGAAATCCAATAATTGGTATCAAAGCTCAGATTCACTAACAGGTGGTTCAGATCTGTGTAGTGTGTATTGATTACAGGTTGCTCATAGGAGTTTCTACAGGGATTTCTATTTGAGTGGGAGAAGCAATGGTAGAAGAAAGTAAACTGAGAATGGAGAAGTTTAATGGAAAAAATTATCAACATTGGAGAATGCAGATAGAGGACTATCTGTATCAGAAAGATCTATACTTATCGTTAGGTGGGATTGCAAAGAAGTCCACAGACATGGATGATGAAGAATGGGAAGTTCTTGACAGAAAGGCTCTGGGGTCTATAAGACTGAGTCTAGCATCTACTGTGATATCTAATTTATCACAGGCAAAAACAATGGTAAATTTGATGACTACTTTAGCAAATTTGTATGAAAAACCCTCAGCTTTTAATAAGGTATATCTTATGAAGCAGCTGTTTAATTTGCATATGCAGGAAGGTGGATCTGTATCTAATCACCTGAATGATTTCCATGGTATTGTAAATCAATTAAGTTCAGTCAAAATTGTATTTGATGATGAAATAAAAGCTCTTTTAATATTATGTTCTTTGCCTGAAAGCTGGCATAGCTTAGTAATGGCAGTTAGCAATACTACATCTACATCAAATATTTTAAAAGTAGAGGATGTTGTTAGTGTTATCTTGAATGAGGAAATTCATAGGAAAAGCACAGAAGAGACATCTAGGAATGCTTTAAGTTTTGAGAGCAGGGGAAGGCAAAAAGAGAAGAGCAAGAAAGGGAGACTAAGATCTAAGTCTAAGGGGAGAGGTAGATCCAAATCCAGAAATGGCAGGAAGCCACAATGCTAGAATTGTGGAAAGATGGGGCACATAAGCAGAGATTGCTGGTCAAAGCTTAAGGAGGACAATCAACACGAAGGAAAAGAAGAAGCAAAGGTTACAAGTATTGCACAAGATGCTTTAATATTCTCTTTGCATAATAATATAGAATCTTGGGTGTTAGATTCTGGTGCATCTTTTCATGCTACCCCTAATAGGGAATATTTCAGTGACTATATCCATGGAGATTTTGGAATAGTGTATCTAGGGGATGATGAGCCTTGTAAAATTATTGGCAAAGGTAAAGTGCAGCTGAAAATACAGAACGACAACACATGGGTGTTGAGAGATGTGATGCATGTTCCTAGCTTGAAGAGGAATTTGATTTCTGCAGGATAGTTAGGGGATGAGGGTTGTACAGTAACTCTCACAGTAGAATCTTGGAAGGTGACCAAGGGTGCACTTGTTATGGCCAGAGGTAAGAGAGTAGGTACTCTCTATTTGTGTAATTGTGTTACTAACAATTCTCCTTCTGTATTATCTACTTCAGATGTGGATGCAAAATTGTGGCACTCAAGGCTTGGCCACATGAGTGAGAAGGGGATGTCAATTCTTAAGTCTAAAGGTAAGCTTTCAGATTTGAAAAGCATGGATCTAGAATTTTGTGAGCACTGTGTATTTGAAAAATAGAAAAGGGTTAGTTTTCTCAAGACTGGGTCTACAAAAAAGAAGCATAAGTTGTAGCTTGTTCACATAGACGTGTGGGGACCGGCTCAGGTAGCTTCTATTGGAGGATCACAGTACTATGTTTCATTCATAGATGATGCTACAAGAAAGGTATGGATCTATTGTATTAAGAAATTTGATATATTTGAGACTTTTAAGATTTGAAAAGCTATGGTTGAGAATGAAATAGGTAAAAGATTGAAGCGCCTGAGATCTGACAATGGCAGAGAGTTTTGTAGTTATAAGTTCAACTGGTATTGTTATATGCATGGAATCCATAGGCAAATGATGGTTCTAAGGACACCTCAGTAGAATGGAATTGCTGAAAGGATGAACAGAACAATCATGGAGCGTGCAAGATGTATGAGATTGCATGCTGGTTTGCCCTTAGAGTTTTGGGCAGAAGTTGTTGACACTGCAGTGTACCTAATTAACAGAGGACCCTCTACAGCTCTGGATGGTGGAATTCTAGAAGAGGCTTGGATAGGTAAAAAGGTAGATCTCTCATTCCTCAAAGTTTTTGGTTGTGAAGCCTTTGTGCACATAGATAAGGAAAATAGAAAGAAGCTGGATGCTAAGTCTATGAGGTGCACATTTATTGGCTATGGCTTAGATGATTTTGGTTTCAGATATTGGAATCTAGGAACTAACAAGATAATTAGGAGCCATGATGTTATTTTCAATGAAAAAGTGATGTATAGTGATCAACTGAAGAAGTTGAATCAATCTGGGTAGAGCAATGGTGAATTGGACGAGGTGACGGTCCAAAATGAGCTCGTGGGAAAAAGAAATAATCACTTGCAGGAAAACACAGAGACTAACATTGGTAGGATATGAAATGGCATCGACAAAATAGAAACTGATGTCAATCATATAGAGATTGACGTCGGTAGAATAGGCACCGACGTCGGTCAGGAAGAACTGACATCAACCAATAACAGGTCTAGAGGTGATCGAGGTCGGTCACTGTCAGAGAATTTAGGTGGATAGCGTGTTGTGAACGAGTCTCAGACACCCATTAGGAGGTCAACAAGGGTAAGTAAGCCTCCAATTAGATATTCTCCTTCATTATTCTATTTATTGCTAACTAATGGTGGAGAACCAAAGAGTTTTGAAGAAGCAATATAGGTGGAGTCCAAGAGTCAGTGGGAGTGTGGCATGGTTGAGGAGATGGAGTCCTTAAGGGAGAACCAAACATGGGATTTGGTTGAGTTACCAACTGGTAAGAGAACACTAAAGAATAGATGGACCTACAAGTTGAAGGAAGGTGAGAATGGACAGATGAGATATAAGGCTAGATTGGTAGTGAAAGGATTTGCACAAAAGCCAGGTATTGATTTTGGTGAGATTTTTTCTCCTGTTGTTAAAATGACTTCTATACAAATTGTACTGTCTTTGGTTGCTGTTGAGGATTTGCATCTTGAGCAGCTAAATGTTAAGACATCATTTCTTCATGGAGATTTAAATGAGGAAATTTATATGGAACAGCCAGAAGGATTTGAGGTCAAAGGTAAGGAGAAGTTAGTGTGCAGATTGAAGAAAAGCTTGTATGGCCTCAAACAAGCTCCTAAATAGTGGTATTTGAAATTTGACAGGTTTATGACTGAGCATGGCTACACTAGGTTTCAATCTGACCATTGTGTGTATTTTAAGAGATTGAATAATGGTAGATATATTATTCTATTGTTGTATGTAGATGATATGCTGGTTGTAGGATCACACATGCAGGATATCTCTAAGATTAAGGTGAAATTAGCTCAAATGTTTGCTATGAAGGATTTGGGAGCATCAAAGAAAATCCTTGGCATGAGCATTAAGAGAGACAGGAAAAATCACAGGTTGATATTGTCTCAAGAGGATTATGTGGACAAGGTGTTGAAATGGTTCAATATGCAGGATGCTAAACCGGTAAGCACACCTTTGGCTGGACATTTTAAGTTGAGTAAATAACAATGTCCTAATTCACATGATGAGGTAGAGTACATGAGTAAGGTTCCATATTCTTCTACAGTAGGGAGTTTGATGTATGAAATGGTGTGTACTGGACTAGATATTGCCCAAGCAGTGGGAGTTGTAAGTAAGTATATGGCCAATCTAGGTAAGGAACATTGGAAAGTAGTTCAATGGATCCTCAGATATCTGAGAGGAACCAACAGTAGGCACTTGTGTTATGGAGGTTTAGATACTTCTCTACATGGTTATGTAGATTCAGATATGGCAGGTGATTTGGATGGTAGGAGGAGCACCATAGGATATGTTTTCACTATAGGTGGAATGGCAGTTAGCTGGATATCAAAGTTGCAGAAGGTTGTTGCCTTGTCAACTACAGAAGCAGAGTATATTGCAGCCACAGAGGCTAGCAAAGAGATGATATGGATGACACGGTTCATGGAAGAGCTTGGAAGGGAGCAAGAGAGTTGTAGATTGTATAGTGACAGTCAGAGTGCAATCCATTTGGCTAAGAATTTAGCCTTTCACTCAAGAACCAAGCACATATAGCTTAGGTACCACTTCATAAGACATGTATTGGAAGATGGTGAGTTGAAGCTGGAGAAGATCCATACAGACAAGAATCCTGTTGATATGTTAACCAAGCTGGTTACAAAGGAGAAGTTGAATATTCATTCAACTTCTGTTGGTCTTCATGATTGAGTTGAAGATGGAGGAGCTAGAAGATGTTGCTATACAGGTATTGGTGCAACTGTTTATCTCCAAGTGGGAGATTATTAAGGTGTGGAGCCTAAAAGCTTCACATATGAGTGCATTACCAAAGTTGCAGGTTTACACAGTCACCAGTGTTGGTCAGGAGAGACCGACATCAGTTAGGTACAGTTGAAGAGACGTCGGCATCGGCAGAGGATCAGCCGACGTCGGTCACAGGTAAGTAGGCAAGAATCGGCGTCGGTTACCTATGCATCTAGAATGCTATTTCTGAGGACAGAATCGAGTGTTTGCATGATGATTTTAAGTCTTAGTCTTAAGTTCACGTCTCTATTATTAGTAAGATTGTTTTTAGAGCCCTTGTTTAAGAGGCTTAACTGTTGGTTGCAAGTGCATGCTCAAGTCTCCTAATTCTGTATGTAGAATTAGATCTTCTTAGCTTAGTGTGGTTGTAGTAGTTCATTGTGTGTGAATGTTGAAGAATAGTATAGAGTTGTATCAATCCAAGTTGTTGGAGTTGATTGTACTTGAGAGAGAGAGAGCTCTTGAGGGATAGAGATCTAGAGAGAGATCTTGTGCATCTGAGAGAGGTGTGGAAGAAAGAAGTTTCTTCAATTGTATTCCTTCTGTAAAGAGTTTAATACAAGTTTTTAGGGTGGTTTCTTGTATCTCTTGTTCTTTTCTATTATCTGATTCTAGTTACTTATCTATCTGATTTAATTTTGTGGTTTATTGCTTTCATAAGTGTAATCATATTGTTGGTTGATCCCCAACAAGTGGTATCAGAGCCATATGATAGCTTAGTGGTGAGTGACCTAAGTGTTAGAAGTGGGAGGTCTCAAGGTCCATTCCCTAGAATGACCACTCTCTAGAGTCATTCCCATACTAAGATACAATGGTTTATTCATGAAAAGTATCCACAATGTAATAGGATATCAGTTTGGTGTTCAAAGTGATGGGGGTCGACATGTGGCTTGAAAACTATGTTTAATGCAATAAGAAAAGTACATAGTTCATGGCTAAGGATACTATTCACCACTAGTTTGGGCATTATGGTTATAAAATTGTCTGTACCCAATATTTTATTTAGATCCCTTCAATCTGGAGGAAACTCGATTATCTTTTCAATGGAAAAAGATAAAGCTCTGGGTCCTGATGGTTTTCTAACAACTTTCTATCAGAGGATTCACCAAGGTCTGAATAATGAGGATGCACGAGTCGTGGTTGCATGGGATGAAGCAAGTAAATACCATAAAATGCTAAAGTAAATGAAATCAAACAAAAGCCATTTGCATAGACAATTTGGAGAAAGGCCAATATTCCATTAACATGAGATGGCCATAATGAAGAATACATATAGGAGAGCTAGTAAGTAACTCCTCCACAAATGGTGGTCAAAGCACCCCAAGAATAGACTGTAACTCCTCCACAAAAGGTGGTGACAAGGTGCTAAGAATAGAGATGTAAGTCCCATACCTAGAATAGCTGGTCAAAGGAGTTACTTATGACATTCTTATGACACCTATGACACATCTATGACACACATCTCCACATAAGCTAGCCTATCCCATGAATGTAGGAAAACTCCATGTATGCACAAATATATAATATTCCCTAATTAAATAATAGGGAAAAATAAAAACCTACACTAACACTCTCCATAAGCGTAGCTTAGGTGGACAGTGTGAAAATATAAAATGGGTCCTGACAACTAGGCCTGATGAGGTACCCGTGTAAAAATGTAATCTCCCATAAGATAGAGAAAAGGAGAAAATCCATAGGAAAAAACTCCCCCCCCCCAAAAGAGAGACATAAAAGAAAGGAAGAGGCTAGTGGGACCCCATGAAGATGATGCTACTATAGATGTGGATCGCACCCCAAGAAGAGCTCATAGATGAATGAAATTTCTCTCAGTGAAAGGTTTGGTGAAGATGTCTACAATCTACTTTGAAGACTGGCAAAATATCAATTCAATGACCTGACTATGAATAAGCTCATGAATGAAATGCATGTGAACCTCTATGTGCTTGGTCCGCTAGTGCTGAACCAGATTCTTGCAAATTTGAATGGTGCTCTAATTGTCACAATAAATGATGGTGGGCTACCTGATGGAATGCCAAACTCAAATAGTATCCCTTAAAGCCAAATAGCCTTAGTAGATGCATTAATAGCTCCCTTGTACTTTGCCTCTATGGATGATATAGCAATAGCATTTTTATTCTTGCTAGACTAGCTGATAGGACCAAAACTTAGAGAGAAACTGTAACCAAAAGTGGACTTGCAAGTCTATGAATCACCAGCCCAGTCTGAATCTATATATCCAACCAAGTCAACCTCTATGCCAAATCTGTAATGAATCTCATATCTATGTGAACACTATATGTAATGCAAGATCCTCTTAGCTACTTTCTAATGCAGCTCATGAGGTTCCTGTGTAAATTTAGAGACAAGTCCCACTGCATATGATATGTCGGGCCTAGTGTGACTCAAGTAGATGAGACTACCAACAAGTTATCAATACTGAGTGGCATCAAGTAATGGTGAAGAATAGTTAGCCTCAAGCTTGACTCCTGATAGATAGGGAGTCAGAGATGGATTGTAATCAACCATGTGAAACTGAGACAATAAATCAAGAGCATACTTAGGTTATGCAAGAGAAATCCCTAAATCTGACTGTGAGATCTTGATGCCAAGGAAGTAGTGTAACAAACCCAAGTCTGTCATGTCAAATCTATCCTAGAGAGATTCCTTCACCACTTTAATAGCTGATGAAGAACTCCTAGTGATCAAAAGGTCATCAACATATAGAACCAAAATCAAGAGTGAATCATCTTATCGTAAGAAGTAGACATTGGGGTCAGAATGGCACCTAGTGAAACCTGCTATGAGAAGGAAGGAATCTATCTTGGCATACCAAGCTCGAGGGGCCTATTTGAGGCCATAGATAGATTTCCTAAGTCTGCATACTAAGGAAGAATTCTAAACAAATCTTGGTGGCTACTCCATGTAGATCTCCTCCTCTAGGTCTCTATGAAGAAAAGCACTCTTCACATCCATCTGGTGCACATCCCAACCATGTGCTATGATAATAGCCAAGGTGAGTCAGATAGAAGTCATCTTTGCAATGGGTGCAAAGGTCTCTAAGTAGTCAATGCCTACCACTTGTGAGAAACTCTTGATGACTAGTCATGCCTTGTATTTATCAACCAACCCATTTGCTGCAAACTTGGTCCAATATAACCACCTACATTGAACCATCTTCCTTCCCTTAAAAAGTGAAGTCAGGTCCCAAGTGTGATTTTTGATTAAGGAAGAATATTCTTCCTCCATGGCACTATCCCACTCAGGTACTCCTGATGCCTCTCGAAAAGTCTATGGATTTGAAACTGAAGCAAAGAAGGCATGTGGATCTCTCTAAAAATCCCCCTAGTTTGTCTATCATCTGTAGGATCTCCTACCCAAGTGCTAGCACTCTCAAGTGTCTGTCTGGCCCAAAGTGGCCTAAAAGTGGGCAAGTCAGGTGCTAACTCCTCATCCTTTGACTGAATAGAGGTGGATGACTCTACATCACTGTTCTCACTATCTGAACTCAAAGAAAAAGAAGAAGATGTTTCTAGCTCAAGAACCTGCTATGGCTGATCTAAATTTGAGGAATCATCATGAAGAAGTAGATCTGATGAGGGAGAAGAAGTGCCAAGTGTTGAGTCTCTAGGACTGTCCTGAAAGTGGACACTTCTCTCAATGAACAACTCATGAGTGGGTGGATCTAGAAGGTGATACCCATTAATACCATCCAAATATCTTACAAAGATGCAAGGCTTGGACTGATGTTCCATAGCTTTGCATTTCTTCTTTGGTATGCAGGCCATGGCTGGGGATCCAAAAACCCTAAGGTGCTCAACATCAGGTTTCCTTTTATGGCAAGCTTCAAAGGGTCTTATCCCTTTCAAAGCTTAGTGAGGAACCCTATTTTGAATATAGTAAGCATAATTGATGGCTTCAGCCTAGTACTATGGTGCTAAGGATTTGGAGTGAATCATATAGCTACCCATCTCTTTTAAGAACCTATTTTTGCATTTTTCCACCCCATTCTATGAAGGACTATAAGTGACTATGCACTACAAAACAATCCCTTTTGTGGTGCAAAACTACTCAAACTTGTTGCTGACATACTCCCCTCCATTATTAGTTTGAAGAACCTTGATGGATTTCTCACTCTATTTCTCAACAAGAGCCTTGAAGTCTAGAAAATTTTCAAACACTTCAGACTTTTGTTTGAGAAAATATATCCAAGTGTACCTAGAGAAATCATCAATGAAAGTGAGGATGTACTTGGCTCTTGTGAAAGATGGTTTGGGAAAGGGTCCCGATACATCACTATGGACTAACTCCAAAGGTTGTGAAGCCCTCCAAGCTTTGCCTTTGTCAAATTTTGCTTTGGGATGCTTCCCAAGTGAACACCCCTCACAAAGTTCTTTTGAGAATTGGACACGAGGTAAGCCAATGACCATGTCATATTTGCAAAGTTGCTCAAGGTAGTAGTAGTTAAGGTGGCCAAACCACTCATGCCATAATTTTCTAACTCCATCTGAATGAGTTAGCAATGTTGTTGGAGAAGAATCAAGTGCAAAATGTGAGAAGATGTATAACCTTGCTTGGTGATCTGCCCTACCCACTCCCACTATAGTATCATTATGTAACTCCCTGATAGCCATTGAATTTGGTGAAAAATCAACTCTCATGCCTCAACCAATGTGAGTGATTTGGTACACTGATAGGATATTGGTTGAAAGAGAAGGAACACTTAGAATATTATTAAACTATTCCTCCTTCCATTTCAACTGACCCTCTCCCTATAATAGAAACTGATGTGTCATCACCCAAACTAATTAAAGTCATGCTACAAGGCTCTAAAGATGAAAACTCAACTAGGGAAGAGCCCATGTGGTGAGAAACACCCAAGTCAATGACCCATGAAGATGTAGAAGCTATACTAGCTACAAGGGCCTTGCCCTTTTCTTTCTCCTTACCCTTGCCTTTTGCCTTAGTAGAATCTTGGGTAGATGAATTCTGCTTGATGGACTCAGGAACACCTATGTTGTGATTTTTTAGAAGATGAGTTAGGTGATCTATTTGTTTCTTCATGCATTTGTGTTCATCATTCCCTATCTTTTTACAATAGGCACACTTAACCTTCTCCTTCTTAGGTTTAGTACTGGAGGAGGAAGACTCAGTGTTGTTTTTGGCAGGATTGTGGTTTTCTTTCTTCTTCTCTTGATCCTTGTTCTTTTTCTTCTTCTCCTTTGTTGAAGTCTTATCCTTACCATTTCTAGCTATAAAAGCTTGGGGTTGAGTAGACTTCATTGTGCCCATTTGAATTAGCTTATCTTTCTGCCTAGTCAAGTTAGCAATGAAGGAATCCAAAGAATGGATTTTCCATGTAGTGCCAGGGGCACTTTTTATGGCATGGAAAGTAGAGACAAAGACTAAATAGCTTGGACCTAACTTAGCGAGAATAGAAAGGATGAGTTGATCATCTTTCTTCTCTATCCCGGATTATTTCAATTGCAATCTAAGGGCCTTAAACTTAGTGAAGAAGTCCTGTAGGGTGTCAAAGTTGCTAGGACTTAGACTTATGAGTTTGTTTTCGAGCTCATGACCTCTCATCTCATCAAGCTTCCCAAATAAGGTTTCTAGGGTGTCCCATATGTCTTTAGGAGTCTTTCAAGTTTCTAAATGGAAGAGAAGTTTTAGAGACATGGACAAGCTCAGTAATCCATAGGCTTCATCACTATGGTTGTACCACTTGACCTTTTCAACATCAGTGCTGGGTTCTACTTTAGTACCCATGGTGATCCTATACAACCCTTTACTTCTAAGAATGATTGACATTTTAACCTTCTATTCATGATAGTTGAAGGGTGTTAGGGGTTTAAGTTGAAAAGAATCCATTTTAAGCTGAATTTAGGTGAAGTTGTGTTGATTGCAAGTTGTGAAATTATGCAGAAAGGAGAATGAAAGTAAAGATTGCAAATGCTGAAAAGCAATCACACCCCCCCAAAATGTTGAGCCCCCCCCCCACAATATGTAAGTGCATGCTCAAAAGACATCGGTCTCAGCTAAGAATGCATCTTAGAGCAATCAGTGCAAGACTTTAAGCAAACAGGACATCAGACTTAGCCAAAAATGCGTCCTGGGAGACCCAAATTTTAGGCACTTTATAAACTAGTGCATTTTTAACAAATAACAATTCTAGATTGTGGATAATTGAAATAAAAAAACTTTTGAAAAAAATGGCACCTGAATCCAAGCTGCCGTTTGCAAGATATTAAAGATTTAATTTCCCATAAACTAATGTTTTTGCAAAAAAACACTAAAATATTAAAAAAATGCTTGTTTTGAGAGAGAAAGTGGCCTTCCAACCACTTGTTGGACTTGACACAGAGCAAGGAATCCAAAAGAGGTCTTTATGAGGGGGAATTGGCCTCTTGCCAACTTGGGCCTCACCCTTCATCTTCGACAATTGAATACACAAGCTTTAAAAAAACTCAAATATTGCTCAATCAAAGAACCCCTCAAAAAAAATATGATTTGACACTTTATATTAGTGTGTTTACAATTGCCACTAGCAAGAAATACTAAGTGGTCTTGATTTTAATGCATTACAAAACCCTCATGAAGAGCATATGCTGAAAATACAACTTTGGCATAATATCTAGAGAAATAAATAGTACCACTGCGATCTACTAAAAAAATCATGCACTTTCAAAAAAAAGAATCGTCTTGATACGAGGTCTTATGTGAAAGTTATGATCCTCTGAAATTCTCAAAATGAGAACTGTGCAATGTCATGACTGAGAATCTGCTATTTCTAAAAAATCTTAGCATCAAAATTAAAAAAAGTCTACACTAGTGCCTAGATCATGAAAAAATTTCCAAAATAAAAAACAATTTGGTGGGAAAAGGAGTCCGTATGAGTAAGAACGGACCATTTGAAAACTGCCTTCAAAATTACAATTGCCAACAGAGAGGGGTCCTGCTGTAGCTTTCTGAGCACATTTATATAAAGTACATAGAATGTATGCAAAAATTGAAAGATACCCAGATGGTTTTTCTAGGCTGCAAACAAAATCCAGAAGGCATTTTTCTTGTTGATGTACAAAAGATGCAGATCTAGTGTAAAATAGATGCCTTTAGCTGGAAAAAATGACCCCAACAACCAATAAATGGCATGTAAAGGTAGAATCAGCTACCAAGAGATTTTAAAGGCATGTGACAACCTACAATTCTGATTAAAATACAAAATATGCAAGTTGATTGATAGAAACAAGATTATTGGATTTTGCAAAATCCTGTCTACATGTATATGGAGAGACCAAACAAGCCATGGAAGGAACAAGAGCAAGAGAACTAGCAATATCTCCTAGAAATTTTCAAATTTCACAAAAAAATGCCTTAACAAAGCTCTAGATTTCAATGAAAGCAATAGCAAAATAGACAACTAGTTACTGGGGTGGCTCTGATACCATATCAGAGGATTCACTAAGGTCTGAATAATGAGGATGCATGAGTCGTGGTTACACGAGATGAAGCAAGTCAATACCACAAGATGCTAAAGTAAATGAAATCAAACAAAAGACAATTGCATAGACAATTTGGAGAAAGGCCAATATTCCATTAACATGAGATGGCCATAATGAAGAATATATATATGAGAGCTAGTAAGTAACTCCTCCACAAATGGTGGTCAAAGCACCCCAAGAATAGACTGTAACTCCTCCACAAAAGGTGGTGACAAGGTGCTAATAATAGAGAAGTAACTCCCATACCTAGAATAACCGGTCAAAGGAGTTACTTATGACACCTATGACACATCTATGACACACATCTCTACATAAGCTAACCTATCCCACGAATGTAGGAAAACTCTATGTATGCACAAATATATAATATTCCCTAATTAAATAATAGGGAAAAATAAAAACCTACACTAACACTTTCTTTCAATCCTTTTGGGATATTGTGGGGGTTGATGTGTTGAAAATGGTAGAAGAATCCAACCATCGTAAGAAAGTGGTTCCTAATTTTAATGTTAATTTCATTTCCCTATTCCTAAAGGGGAGTCTCAGGGGAGTTTCAATAATTTATTCCTTATTTCCCTTTGCAATTTGGTGTATAAAATCATCTCCAAATCTTTAGCCAATTTGATGAAGGTGGTTCTAGACTCCTTCATCTATCAAGAATAGGTAGTTTTTGTGTTGGGAAGGAATATCCAAGAAGGTATTATTATTGCTCATGAAATCATTCACTCTCTTTCTCATAATCACCAAAAAGGTATGCTTCTCAAACTAGATAATATCAAATCTTATGATAGGGTCAATTAGAACTTTCTCATTAAAGTCCTTGAGAAATTTGGCTTTTCTAAAGATTGGTGTCATGAGATTTTCAATTGTATTGCTAGTCCTAAGTTTTCTATTTTGATCAATGAGAGAACAACTAGTTTCTTTGAAGCTTCTATGGGTTTAATGCAAGGAGACCCCTTATATCTATTTCTCTTCATCTTAATGGTTAAAGATTTGAGTAGGGTAGTTGTTTAAGTAAAATATTTTAACAGGGTGTCTAGTCTCAAAGTGTTGGATAATATTGATTGTTTGTCTCACCATAAATTTATTGATGACACTTTCTTTTTTGGAGTTATTTCTATTGTTGAGGCCCAAAAGTTTAAGGCAATTCTTAAAAACTATGAGATGACATCTGGTTAGAAGGTCAATGAAGGCAAATCAATTTTTTTTTCCATCAACTGTAATGAAGTTGAGCAAAGAGAGATTGCTATGGTACTAGGTTTCAAAATTGTGAAGCTTCCAAGTAAATATCTAGGTGTTCTTGTTTTTTATAAAGTAGGTAAATATAGTCTATGGGAAGGTCTTATCAAAAATTTCAAATCTTAGTTGGCTTCCTGACAAGGGAGATGGTTGACTCTGGTAGGCAAGATCACATTGATCAAATTAGTTTTGTGTGCTCTTCCTACTTATTATTTTTCAATCTTACATCCTCCTAGAAATGTGGTTAATAAAATCAATAAAATCATGAAGGATTTTCTTTGGCAAGGTGCATCAACTTGTAGTAAAATTCCTCTTCTAAAATGGGTGTGTGTTTATAAATAAAAAATATGGGAAGTGTCGGTATCAAAAATATTCATTTTCATAATTTATCTCTAAGAGATAAATTAGTTTGGTTGATGCTTGAAAAACCAAGTGAATTATGGATCAGTCTCCTTAGAGCCAAATATTTGGGTTGGATGACCCATGGAGTATGGTTTTTTTAGCTAATCCACCTAAGGGTTCACATATGTGGAACTTTTTGCTGACGTGTAAGCTGATTATTGCTAATAATGTGTCTTAGACTATCAATTATTGGTTGTGAGTGGATTTCTAGTTTGATTCTTAGAATGGTCATAAGCCATTGGTGGAGATCCTTCAGGTCCCTAAGGCACATGTGACTCTTTAGGAGATGTGGGGTCATAAGGTTGATGATTATCTTGAGCTTTAGTCCTACCAAGGTGTAGCTTATTGGAGGTGGAAAATATTGGTGGTTTTGCTGATTTCCCATGATTAGGGTAGGGATTTTTTGATGGTTTATCTTCTAGGAAAATATTCCTAAATGAAAAATAATATGGTGTCCATTGGGTTGGTGCAAAATCTAGTAGATACTTGTTTAACCTTGGATATCAAATGGTTGAGGTGAGAAAAGTGTCTTTTTATTGGGCTAGTAAGTTGTGTTGAGGCAATGAAGGGCTTCACAAAGCTAGGGCTTTTGCATAACTGGCTATTTAAAATAGAATTTTAACTCAAGATAGGATGCATAAAATGGGTTTCTAGGGTCCTTCTAGATGTTGTATGTGTAATCAAGAGGAAAAATCCTCTGATCACTTACTATTCAATTACTCTTTTGCTATGTGGTATTGTTCCTCGATTTGTGGCAAGTTTAATTAGCTATGGGCCTAGCCTCCTTATCTAGAAAAAGCCTTTGAATATTGGCCTCTAGGATATGTTAATCACTCTCTATATAGTTTGTGGTTAGTTAGTCCTGATATCCTTATTTGGTCTATATGGAAGGAAAAAAATCATCGTATCTTTGAAAATAAATAAAATCCATTATCTGGGGTTCTGCATTAGATTAAACCTCTATTCAAAAGTTATTTTTGCTCAATCTAGATGCAACAAGGGTCTTATTTCTAGTTGGGATATTAAAATGAGTGGTAGATGGAAATTTCTCAAGATGCCTCATGTTAATGGGTTAATTGTATGCAAGTCTAAAAGTATAAAATCAAGATGCAAAGCTAGTTGGGAACCTCCCCCTTTGAGATGGTTTAAGATCAACTTTGATGGATATTTTAGAGGAAATCGTAGGGATTTTGGCATGGGGTGTGTGATAAAATACAATAATTGGTCCTTGATCAAAGTTGCCTCAGTCAAACTCATGGATGGTACCAATAATGAAGTAGAAGCTCAAGCTCTGATTGTTGGCCTAAAATTAGTAGTAAAATTCAGCATAGAGTCTTTGATTATTGAAGGGGAATCTCAAGTGGTGATTCAATCCTTTCTAAATTAGATATCCAAAGCTTGGAACCTCAATAATATTTTGACTAAAGCTTGGGATATTCTTCATTTTTTTTAGGAGTGGAAAGGGGAGCATTAATTCTGTGAGGTGAATATGAAAGCAAAATTTCTTTCTAATGCTGGGATCAATTAATAAGAATGGATACATATTGATTATTTTAAAATAATGTGGATTGATATTAATGGTATAGTTCATATTAAGCTATAATCATTTGTTATTTTTGGATGGTACATTAATTAGAGGGATGCATTATCATGATGATGGTTATAATGTCAAGTCGTGGGAATTGGACAATGATTTTGGTAGCATGTGTAAGCTAGCTTTATCGCCTATGAATTTTATTAATGGTGGTAGGATTTTGTGTTTACACATCTTTTAAGAACTCCTATTTTGATGTAGGTAGTCTATGGTGATAGTTTTAGACATGGACAAAACCTTGACATAGTTGGTAGTCTAGATGAAAGGGTTTGGGAGCTACCCCAAATGGGAGATGGGATTTCTAAGGACAATATCCTCTTGTAAAATGCAACATATTTTTTGTTCTCCCTTAATGGATGTGGTAGATGCTTTAGCACATATTTTTAGAGTGGAAGAGTTTAGCTACAATCAGTATTGGCATGTCAATTCAGAGCTAACTACTATTTTTACCACTAACCTTCTCTTGTTAGTCTCTAAAAAAGATATGGTTAAGTATTTGGTTAAGTTTTTTTTTCAGACTTGAGTATAGGCTTAATATTCTATCTGAGATAGAATTGGTAGATTTGGGGCCCTTATTAGAGTTTCATTTTTATGTTAAGGATGGTTTAGGGTATATTTTAGTTTTTATTTTTATACTCTTGGTAAAAAGGTTTGCCAAAATTCTCACAAGTATGGAAGAGCTAGACTCCTCTTGATTGGATAAAGAGGAAGAGGGTTTAGAGAAGAAGGTGGTCCTTCCCAAGTTGTGGATTCTTCATGCTCTTCTACTTGTATTATAAATGTGGAAAGTAGTAAGGCGAACACTTGAATGAGTGGAAACCATCAAATATCTCCTCTATATATGTTTAGAGGGAAGTTTCTAGTTATTCAATGGTTTGGTATATAGAGGTCTTGGGTTGCAAAATCTTCTACCACATTTGGTGTGGTGTGGGGTGAAGGGGAAAGTGAAGGAGAGAGGCTGAATGAAGGGAAAGGAGCATATCAAGGTAGAGTGATGGTTTAGTCACATGAGTAGCTGACATCTCTAGAAAATAAAATCCATGATAATGAAACATTGTGTAGTAATTGGGACACTTCTCAGGTGGTAGTTTTAGAATAAACCATCTTAATTTATTTTTTTATGGTAAGTAGTTAATTTAAAAAAGTTTATGTAAAAGTTCAGTGGTAACATCTATTGTATTTTGTAATTGTTCATAGTATTAATATAATACTTATGGTATTTTGGTTAATTTGGTTTTTTGGTCTTATGCCTTTTAGATTTCTATCCCTAATCTAGGCATGCTACTTTTTGGTTTACTTTTTTTGGGTAGGGGTCCCTATAACCCTGAGATCAATTTAAAAAAAAGTATGAATATAATATTTAACATCAAGTTTCAATATTATTTTCAAATTTAGTGTTAAATAAAATTTAAAATCAATTTTAATCGATAAGCATTCATTTAAATCTATAAATTATTGAATATATTTATGGATTTTATAATTTATATTTAATTAATTAATTATAAATTTGTATGTTGTCATTATGTTCATGTAAAATAATTTGATATTTCATAACTCTAATAATTTATATTAGGAAAATATTTCCAAAAATTCTATCACAAATTATCTTAAAGTGTGTTTCTCATTACAGATTATTGAAGCTTGAAGTCTCCAATATTTTTAATATTAATTAGTTAAAGTGCTACAATATTTTACTAAGAGTTGAATGCTCCAATATTTTTAATATTAATTATTTAAAGTGCTATAGTATTTTACTAAGATTTGAATTCCATATATATAGACAAGTTAATTCTAAATTTTTTACCATATTATATGACACATATGAGTTTACCATTCTTAAAAAAATGTGAGATTTCAAAGTTTAAGATGTAATTGCTACTATGTAAATTTTATAATACATTAAAAAAAATACACTCAATATAATTGAAGGCATAAAGAGAAATACAAATTCCAAAGAGTGATAAAAAATAATCTCAACTTAGTATTGTAGGATCATCAAAAAAAATGTTATAGAAGTAGATGTTTCTATTGTAAGAGCATCAATAAATGTATTAGTAATTGGTATCAACTTGAACATGTTCTAGTCCTTATTTTTAGGAAAAGCAATTGCAACTAACTCATGGTGAATTACATGTAATTTTAAAGATAATTAATAATTGAAAGAGGAAATTTCCTTTATGATATATTACAAATTGAGTTTCAAGGTTGACAAGGGTTTCACCAAACCCCTAATTTTACCCTCATCTAGTTTTTCAATCCAACTATTGAACTAGTCCTTATTTTATCTATTCTATTTTAACTTCTTATAGAATTCATCCTTTACAATTATATGTCTCTTATCAACACAAGGTATTGACAAACCCAAGATTTTAAGATCTTGGATATTTCCCTATATATCCTCTAACATGTAATTGCATTGGATGAGGAAAATATGTATTTCACTCAAACATTTTTAGAATTACTTATGCTTGTTGATACACCATTTTACTTTTTATCCATTTGGCATCCAAATCATTATCAAATATTTTGTATACCATGTTCAAAATTTTACCCATTGTTTATTTTTTTAGTATCACTTTTGCTTCAATAATGCTAATGTTGTAATTTACCTCCTCAAACTTGACCAATATAACATTCATGAATTATAACAAGCACCTCTAACCATCCATAATCTAAATTATATCCCTTTACATGGTTTGGTATACATTTATTATCACCTTTTTATCATTACATTTAGAGGTATTACTTTTATCTTTGTTCATCCTTTTAATCTACACATTTAATTTTTTATCCTATCTATAATTTGATCTAGCCAAGTCTAGTTCATTTTTTAAATTCTAGAGATCAACCATTTTAATCAACTGAAAGGAATTGGTTTGAATTCTCCGCTACAAACTGGTAATATTTTTTTTCATATGATTTAGTTTCTTCATACATAGTCTTAATATATAATTTTAACTTTTCTACCTATTTATTTAATTTATTATATTTTTTATATGTCTAATGAGACATATATACCTCATTATTTCTATTTTTGGATACATTTATCTTGTCACAACTTTTAAAAATTTCCATTTGCATTAAATGAGTTATTATTTTATGGTCTTTTGATAGTACGGGATAAAGTGATCAAAATCCTCTTTATATAATTTTTTAAAACTTTATTATGACCTCTTCTTATGCTTAGTAGTGTAATTAAAATATAGGGTCAGGCTCCATTGATTTATTAATTGATGAGTGCCTTGAGTGGGGTGATATTTTTTCACTTGAGTGGTCCTTGGGTTAGTTTCTTGTTGAACTAATATTAATAGGGTGAGAGGAATTTAATCTTGAGGGATCTCTTTTCCAATGCCATTAAATAATTATCTTGAAGCACTAGTAGAATAGTAGTTTACATATGATGGGTTGCCTAGGGATTGACATAAAAATGGAGATTAAAATTATAAGGAACACTCTCACCCTTTTTACGTTTGTCGCTACCTTTTCGGTCTCCCCCCGCTCCTTTTTTTTAATCATTTTTCTCTTATTTTAAGGGGCATCTTTACCATGATATTTTTCATCCTTCCCATTCCATAACCATTATGAGGATAAAAACCACATCTATTTTAATGTTAATTTTAGTGGTTAATCTTAACTATTTAATTAAAATTACCTTTTAGTTCTCTTAAAAATGGCTAATTGGGTGAAAATGTGCATCAGTCGATTAGCCAAAATTTTATACAATTTTATATATTTGTGATTCTAATCACCCTAAAATTTTAAGAAATATGTATTAATTAATTGAATCACTACTTTATATATATATATATATATATATATATATATATATATATATATATATATATAAGAAATACTTGAGCATAACCCTAGTTTTTTCAAAGGATGAAGTGAAATATGAGTAGCTTTCTATGGAATGAATAATTAGTTTGATTTAAATCAAATTTGTTAAATATTTCAAGATCATGTATTGATAAATGCATTTGAAGGCTCAAATAAACATTATAAAGCACATTCTAGCACATAAACAATACACCATTTTTAAAACACATTTTGATATTTTTTGATTTAATGTATAGTCATACCTTTTATTATTATTCATTTTTATCAACTATCACATCGATAGGCATTCTAAAAATGGTAGTGTGGGGTGGAGTATAGTCTAGTGAGTTGGTCACAATTATGTTTGACCTTAAATTAGACATCTATTCGATTGTCATATGGAAATTTGAACCTTAAGTTTAAAGTCAATTTGACCATCATTTTGAAGTATTTTATTTTTATGTAATAAGTCATTTGAAAAATCATAATATCTTCAACATATAGTATATTTTGGAGCCCATTTTTTCTCAAAAATAATATTTGAGATCCACACAATGATGAATCTAAATTGATTCCATTTATCACCAATCAATGGGAAATTTATAAAGAACTAATTGAGTTAGTAATCAATGTGGTATGTGAAAAATCTAAGATAAAAAAATTGAGATTAATCTTTTAGTATATTTTAGATAGATGTATTTAAGATATCTATACCATTAAATTTTATTTACTAAAACTAACCTTACAATTGTAACCTAAGTGAAGTTACTTCTTGTGGGACAATAACCCATAATTTAAAACATTATAACTGAACAAGCATTCAAGGAAATAAACTAGATCACTTGGTAGTTAATCCATACTAATATGATAGGATTAATCATAGTCAATTTCACATTATTTTCTTCACATTATGTGAGATGTGTTAGAGTTTATGTATAGAGATGAGATCGAATAATTTTCACAAATGTAATCAAGTTAAATGAAAAAAATTATGGTTAGTTTTGAAGTAGAATATGAAAATGCTATAGAAAAACTAACATGATGATATATTGGACTTATGCCAATTTAATAAAATAATACATATAAATATAAAAATAAACCCCTAAATGAACTCAAATATAAACTCTTATAGACCCTACACAACTACATCATGAGATTGACCTTGTTTAAAAGGTGTTTCTCTTTGTCTTAGATATCCACTAAATAGGATTAAATTTATATGTTCTAACCTACTCATGATGAAATTTTTTTCTATTATGCACTTAAACTGATTTACATCCTACATAGAAGTCCACATGAAAAGTGCACTGAAATTTAAAATTTGAAAAGTTAGCCCAAAATGAAAATTTAAAAAGTCTAAGATTTATTTATCAAAAACACCTGTAGGGAGTGTGAGGCATCATTTTTGATGATGATGTTAACCTTACAAACTAGAAGGAGATAGAGATTTGAATTTGCACAAGATAAATATCACATATAATCTCATTGTGGTATTTTTTTGACATGCAGAGTCCTATAGAAGGCTTATAACTAGCCAAGGTGGTCTATTGAATACATATACCTCCAAAAAAAACCATGACCTATTTTCCATGGCATATTACAATTTAAGCTTTACATATTTGAGGTAAATGAATTCATGATGAATTAATTTTTAATTGTTCTAATTTTTAGGATAGTATTAATGGTATAGAGTTTATGGTAATGCATAGTTTGAGGAATACAACAAGATGATTTATTTGGATGTCTATTTATAAGATTGTGATAATATTGACCACCTCTTTTGACTTGCTGGAAATAAATTTTTATGTTATTATGTATTGATGTTATGATAAGATGTGGAGTCTTTCTCTAGAATTTAAGTTTGGGTACTACTTACTAGTAGTTCCATGAGAAGGTCTAATGACTTTGTGAATTGGAATAGGCCCTGATTTATATTTCAATGCATGCATGTTTATGTTTGAACCCACTAAATTAAACTAATATGCCCTCATGTATAGTTTTTAGATCATCCTTTTGACACATTTTGAATATCAATACATTTTGGACATTTTTTTCCACAAGATGTACAAGCCCATTCCCTTGGTCTATAACTTGCTCTCACCTATGTTATGGTAGAACCTAGAAAATATGGAGCCAGATAATATGAAAATAGTAGACTAATTCACTTTTAAGCCTTTTTAGTTCTCCTTCATATTTAGATCAAACATTATTACACTGATGTCACTGAATATGTTCTTTTGTTATGATGTTCTAAGGATTAATGCCACTGAGGTACATAGGGAAGGAGGAAAAAATGGATAAAGAAGATATAGAGATGTTGGTTAAAATTTGGTGGGATGTCTACAATGTTGACTCTAGAATTCAAATGGAAGAACATAATTTGAGATAAATAGACTCTATCTGGTTCACATCAAGTGACTACAAACTTATTGTTGTCTACCATGCCCAAGATGGTTCTTGCTTTGTGATTTCTTATGTCTAGTTTATAGTATGTTATTCATGTAGTATGCGTCAAAATTAAAAATTAGTTTTATCTCTTGTATTTTCCATGGAACACAGGTACCTTTTTAATGTAGCATTTAGCTTATATTGTAATAGAAAAAATGAAATGACTTTGAAAACACCCCGATTTGGTTTGGACTTACATTTACAACTTTATTAATCTGAGTTCTATTTATAATTTATGCCATGCAAATCCTCTAAATTTAGTGGGATGTTTCCATATCAAGCTAGATATCAAGGATAAAATTTGATGGTCTTCCTTTCTTGTCAAGATTTTTTACCACTAATATTTATTTAACATTACCCTTTAAATGTTAGTATAGCTTCGTAGTAGAAGGAAGGAAAATTATATATATATATATATATATATATATATAAAATACTCTATAGTTTTTTAAAGTCTACTCAAAATTTTACCTTGCATTTGACTCAATTCACTAAAAAAATTTATTGTGTTTTACAGTAAAAAATTTATAAATACAGTCATAAAACCATTGAATTTAGCTCATGTTGGCCAACCTTCCTAATTTATATTAAATGTCTAGAAATATACAACATTTATCTAGGTAAACCTTGTAAAAAAAGCAACCCAAATGGAATATAAGAATTGAATCTTAAAAATAATTTAGGTATTAATGTCCACTAAACATCCATTGAGATTAAAGAGGATAATAGATGAATCCAAAACATAAAGGGAGTGTCAAATATATATCCAAAATAAAAAGAAGCATTAGAGAAAAAAATAATAAAGTTATGAGAAAATTAATAGGGATTGATTTTGAGATATGTACTATGTTATAGGTTTGGACTATGTTTTTAGATTATGTTTTTTTGGACATTTCCTCTCTCATTATTTTATTTGAAAGTATAAATTGATATTTCAGGAAGTTTAAGTTGAATGGATTGTATATAAACAAAT
This sequence comes from Torreya grandis, assembly GCA_037957365.1. Classification (NCBI taxonomy): domain Eukaryota; kingdom Viridiplantae; phylum Streptophyta; class Pinopsida; order Cupressales; family Taxaceae; genus Torreya; species Torreya grandis. The sequence goes on along the minus strand of JARHVA010002094.1, from coordinate 359,205 downwards.
TTAAACATATATGGCCATAAAATTGAATAAAGGTTCTCAAGAATCTATAGGAATCTCTTAAAAAATACAATGGTATCTCACACAATTCTCATAATAGATAAGGGCATATAAATACAAAATATTTTTCACTTTTAGGTTCTAGAAAATACAATTTGTATAAACATTATTCTTGTGGAATGTTATGGTTTGATTTCATCTAATGTTAATGAGATTAAAATTTAAATTGAGATAAATGGATCCTTAAGCAACATGATAACATATTCTTCATGTATTTAACATCTTGAAATCAATCCTTGTGGAAGGACATATAAAATTGAAAATAATGAATAATAATTAGTGTCAAATATTATTTTGGATTAATCCATATGCCTTATTTATCACTTAAAGATTACATTTATTTACTTCTTATTTAATGAGATACGGATAATTAATAAAAAACCCAAGATGATAAGGGAGGGAGTCATTTTACACCATTATCCAGCATTTGAGGAGAGCCATAACTCCAACATACCAATAAGACATACATCCTTATTTAGAAAATTTCATAAAAGATTGAAGTGCCAATATGGAGACCTATTTTGACTAGAGTAAGACTCTACCATGCATTGAATATAATCCAACATAGTGATAATTCAAAAATGAAATGTTGTAATGAATAATTAAAGAACCATTTTTTTCTCAAATTTTCTTTTGAGAATATGGATATGAAATCTCTTTCCATGCATTTAAAATTATTTTATCTCAAGTGTGGGTCCCAAACCTCACATATATAAAATATTATATGAGTGGTTAATGCATGGAAAGTTTTAAATTTTGTGAGGGTATCTTGAAATTTGAGCTAAAAATATTATTTTTCCAAAGACATCAATGTGACTTAAGTTTTTCTTTGAAAAGCAAAACAATCACCTAACCTTAAAAGCTTAAAAATTGAGGGATTATATGTTTAATGATGAATGCACCCTTATAAGGTGAAACATATTATATCTCATGGGGGATAAAAGAATAATAATTTATATTATATCTCATGGGGGCTAAAAGACTACTTATATCTTTGGACACCTTCTCAATAGTGGTGCCTTTTTCATCAACTTGTTTCATTGAATTTAACACATCAACCTAAGACTCTTTGATATTTAGTATTTATAAATGGAATGTTATTTCATGTTGTGTTATTTTTTTAGAATTATTCATTACAACAATATTTCCTTTCAATGTCTTGCATGGGTCATACTTCTAATAAAAATCCACATCAAAACAATAAAAATCTATCATTTTTGTGAGAAACTTGGAGTCATTACCTCTAAAAAAACCACACTCATGTAAGGATGAGATTTTTAAGGGAACAAAGTTATGCCCCAATGTAATATCATTATGTACATTGATATACATGCAAAAGAAAAATAAGGAAATAAGGTCTTATTATTTTGACAAATAAAATATATATTATCTACATTTGCTATCTACCTTATTTATTCTCATGAAAAAATCACTCTCTATAACATACATTAGTAGATTTTAAATATTTAATTGTATTGAATAATATCTAATTATAATTAATTATTTCATCAAATATCAACTTGCAAAACTTGTCTTTGTGCATATCCAACTTAAAATTTTAATACTTTATACCATTCTATGCATGAGACAACCTATACTTTTTACATAAAATGTGGACAAGAAACATTCCATGAAATTTTTGTAAGACATTTGAGAACCATTTATACTTATGATACTAGTAAAAAACTAGTGTAAATAATGTTTGCTTAATATCATTATAAGGTTGTATTGAAGCATATTATTTTGAAACTAAGTCCAACACTACCATAGAAATAAATGATACAATTATGAGATAACATAAAGGTATTTAAATATTATTTTGATATTGAATATAATTTTTTAGGGATGAAATCAATCATGTACTAAACACATATGAATTCAAATATAGAGGTGGTAAAATTACTGGTGTATAAATTCACTCACACATAGTTTTAGTTAGTGATTTTATTACTATTTAGCTTTTTAGAAATAATAAAACATGATTACATTTAGAATAGAAAATAGGAAATCACATTTCCCTTGCATAATTATGTTTTTATAAATTTAGGCTAATCAAATAAGGATTAAGAATATAATTTTCATATAAATGTTTCTCTTTTCCTCATATATGTATGCATTCCATGAGATTTTGGAAGTTTACATGAAAGTGTATGAATGAGGAGAGACTATTCTTGTTTAAGCATTAAAGATTATAGTGTTTGTTGTCTCCAAAAAGGATATTATACTTGTCTATTTCATTTCTCTAATATAAGGCTTTGATTTCATGTGTATTTATTTTATGTATGATATACAATGTTTGAATTTATATAGATGTGATCATGGTTAATTTCTAAAAAAAGGTTTTACTCTCATAGGTTTCATAATAATTTTTCATGGTATCATGACCTTTCTCCTACATTATTTCAACAATTTTATTATTACTTTTCCTAATCTTAGGGGCTTTAAAAAATTTTATGGGCATATCAGTTTGAAAAATCCAGAAGACCCAATTTTTTAGTTATGGGTATTAAAAAATACGTGTTTTCTCTTTTAGGGGAAAATTAGGTGTTTAATGGAGTTTTTATTCCTTTTTTAATTTTTTTTTGGGAATTCAAAAAAAGGGGTCCAAGTAAATCAAATTTTATGCAAAATATGGATTTTTTTTTACTTTAAAAAAAATGGAATTTATAGGATTTACTAATGATTTTTAACATATCCTAGAAGATTGTTATCCAAAGGGGTTTTGTGAGGTCTTCTTGATGTTTTGGGAAATTTTAGTTAATTTTTTGGAAAAATTATTTAGTTTCAAAAATTTGTTTAGATTCATGTTTTTTAAATATATATATTTAAAAAATTACCTAGTTGGATATGTTGCAATAATTTTTTTAAAAATGTTTTAAAAGGTAGGGCCTTATAGACTCTGTAATACTTAGTTTTTGTAATGTGTCATTTAATAAATCACTTGTTTCTAGATTATCAAGCTTTGATGATGATTTTTAAGCCATTCCACTTCAAATTCCTCCTTTCCACTCCTTTATTCTCTTGCATCCTTCTCTCTCTGCATTGTTCTCTATGCACTAATATCCTCCATCACTTCACCCTCCCCTATTGACCCTTGAACCTGCCCTATTTATACCCATTAATCACTAACATTAAGTGAGTATATTGAAATACTCTCCTTTTATACCTTCTTTGTAAAAATCTCTTTGACTAGAATTTTCCTAACTCGGGCCCTTTATATTTTTTACACTACTCCCATCTACAGAGCTAACCCAAGGTATTTTTTTGCATGCAAGCCTTACTTAAGAAAGTATCAAATATTATTAACTTGTATGACCCTATGAATATCTAATATTAGGTAATTCATGGTTAGAGGTCATGATCCCCACAAAAAACTCTTTTCAAATATTGCACTCTAGTCTCCTCTTGTAGGGCCTCATTTTTTGAAAACTAATAACTTGTAAACTATAAATTTAATCTCGATGTTTTTAATCATGAAATTATAAGTTTTTAATGAAGATTAATTTTTTTCATATTCATGATATAAAATTACAATGACACATATTTATTATTGTTAGGGATTCTAGGCACCTTTAAAATTCAAAATTTAATGAGCAATATATTTTCACTCATAGTTCAGAGTGAATTAATGTTTTTGACCCATACTATTTTTAATTTAAATTTTTATATTTATAGTTAGAATTAGTTTACACTATATTGAAACAAAATTTTATGTGTTTCTCAATTTTATTAAATCTATAATTTAGGGTAAAAATCTTGTATAGTATATAGTTATAAGAAGTTTTAGGAAGGAATTTTAAGATTTACTTGATTGAGTTATTCAGGGAGTTGAGCCACCTTGATATTTTTAATTGATTCAAGTCAAGGTAATCACTTAATTATATATGGAAATAATAACCCATATTCATAAGAAGACATGTTATTTTTTGTAGTATTTTCAATTGAATAGGGCATAGTAAAATTTGTTGAAGAGAATATGACATTCAAAACATACAACTCCGTATTTCTCTCAAAAAATTGAAATGAAGATGCCCTCATCCAAATACTATATGACACTATTTAATTATTACAATAAAAACTTGATATTGAGGACTCTAATCCTATTTCACTTAGTCCACCTATATATCCTTTAAACTCCAACATGAATCCTATTGATTGCATTTTTAAACTATGATCTAATCATAAACCATGAGTCACATTTAGTTCCTATTATACATGATTGAAAATCTTACAATACATAATTATGTTAACACTATAGATTTTCATACATCATCCAATAAGCACAATATTGACATTAGTTCGTATCTATTATAGAAAAGTCAATTATTCACTCCATTAGGTGCTTACCTAGTTGTCCAAGTCAATTCTAGATTGGTTATAACTAGGTGTAATCATAGAATAAACCCATGGTGCTCAATATTTGTCACTCAAATGCATTGAAATCAATTCACATAACATTTGTCACTCAAATGCATTGACATCAATTCATATAAGACATGAGCCTTATGGACTCACTTGAAATGAAACAAATAAATAACTAGGGCCCATATTGGGCTAGTCATGCCATGACACAACTCATTCTTCAAGAAGATTGGTATTTTGTAACAATAAAATTTGTGATTTCATTAGTGTAAGTCATTTATAGGATAAGATGAAGGTCTATAGGTGTAAAACCTATTTAAGTAACTAATTACAAGCATATGGGCATAAGTCTATATTGGCTTGACTATGGTCTTATGGGTGTAAGCCTATGTTTTATCATGCTTGGCGTCCTTAAGGCACTTGGGAGGTTCAATGGAATATCTTAGATCAAGGGTTTATGTTAGGTTAGTACTTTAGCATAGGTATCATGGCTTGGTTTTGGATCTTTCCTAAATAGAGTAAATGCTTGCCTAAAGCTACCAAAGGCCCAAAGGATCATAGGTGAACTTGGGCACTATAATAAAAAGCCTCAAAGGCATCCATACTAATTATATTTTTAATGGTGAACCATTTATGACATCTAGAACCAAATTAGTATGGCTTCATTATGTCAAAGTCACCTCTCCTGCATACTGGTTTGAGATTAGATTTATAGAACTAAGAGTATCTTCTCTCTAGGGTGGAGGGTACACATAGAGTGCTAAGTTGAAGCCTTAGTTGATCATTCCACCAACTCCATTACTTTCTACCCTTTAAAATATGATTTCCGTGTGCTTCCACTCTTTGAATATGTCCAAAACATCATAGAAGTTGTTAGCCACCTACTAGATAGCATAAGGTATGCATTGATTCATCCAGCTAGTGAAAAATATATTAAATAGTAATCATTCCTAATTATTATCTTGTGCTCAAGTGTCTAATAATTTGGTACAAATCCATACTTCACAAAAAGGGCCCTAACATTTATTCCATACAAAATTGCTAGTCCACCATTGAACTAGTATTTCAACACCCTAAGCACATATAAATCTAGCATGTTCTCCTTTAATTCAATACTGAATCCTCAAAGCCCTTGATGGCGAGCTTGATTTAATCAATGGTACAATCAATATATTTTGAGGTAGTAGTAAGCATGAGCACATCAATTTTATCTAGCTCTTTTTTGAAGGTCTCTAGCCTTTCATTTTCCCTCATCACTCCTTCATCTAAGAATTCCCCTTGATCATTGACCTTTGTTTGTAGGGCACAAAAGAGTTCTTCTAGGTTTTGCTCCTAGTTCTTGATCTGGGTGCTTAGGGTATTGAAATTTGCCATGATCTATGTGTGATTGATCTAGTTAATAGTGTATACATTTGTCATCAGCTCTTACCTCTCCCACTTTACCTACTTGAGGTATGCATTGATGACTAATGATTGGTTGGAGAAGTTCATGAAGATGGCACCGACTACCTCTGCACTTTCTTCTAGTTTCATGAAGAGGTCTTCTACCTCTTCAATATTTAAATCTAGATCTTACTTTATTATAGCATATGGGTCCCCCTCTTATGGCATCAAATCTACCTTTAACCTTCAGATCATTTACTCCACTAGCACACACACTTTATCAAACTTCAATAAGTTTGAAGTGTTAACACCATCCAAGAGGGATGGCATGGCTTCCTTTATGTGCTCAGCTAATTGTTGAAATTTGGACTTCATGGAATTTATTTCCTTTTTTGCTTTTACCATGATCTTCTTCCACTTTGAATCTATAAAATCATTGATGAAGTTATTCCATGTTACTCTAAAATCCATTTGGATGACTATGTTGGCTGACCTAGCTAGGTTCATTATATCAGGATTTATGAGAAATAAATCCTACCCTTCTTCTGATTTATATATGCCTTGTAAATCCTTTTATAGTACCTTAAAATGAGGTTCATCCATGTAATTGTCAATGGAAATTGATAATTTTTGGTACATCCTTATTGTGATATATCTAGGGGTATATATTCAAATATATAATAGTCTTCAATAGTCCACCCCTTCTATGCCTTTTATTTTAGGCTTGAATTGGTGCCCTCTTCTTTAGTGATGACCAACTCCATCTATTCTTTTTCCTCTTCCTCAGTTCTAGTGATTTATTTGGTGATTCCATCTGAGGTTTCCTCTTCTTACTTCTGTAGGGGTTCTTCCTCAGACTTGCCCCCTTGGTCTATCTCTTGTTCTACCTTGGCACCAACTTTACCTTCTTCTTGCCTTTGACGGGTCTCCATTACACTCTCTATTTGTTCCTTTAAGGTTCTAACATCACCTTCCTTATCTCCAAGCACCTATTTAGTACTTAGGCATGCTTTTGGTGTAGCTTCTTCTACTATGTTGGTGGGGGCACTAGGTGCCTTTTCTACTTTCTCCTTCACTGGTTTTGTGCTGGCTACAACCTTCTTCTCTTCCTTTTCTTTATTGGCCCTTTACTTTTGGGAATTATTTTTCTCTACCTTCCTCCTATTTATTATTTCCATGATATTTTATTCCTCATCCCTTATTTCCTTAGCTTTGACCTTATCAATCTCTTCTTAGGTCATGCCGGATGCCTTCATGGTTAATTTTTTATTTTTTAACTCTAATGTCATCTATATATGTTCATCATTGAGGCATATTTTTTTCCACCAACTTCTCTTTTCCTCCCCATTTTTTGAAGGCTATGTGGAGGGATATTTTGATGGGGCATTGGGCAAATTTTCTATCTTTCTAAGCATGATGGTAGTGTTGCCTTGGAGGGCCTCTTAGACTTATTTGGCACTGGGATTTTATTCTACTTTTTCCTGGATGATGTAAACTTTTATCCCTCCTTATTCTTATTCCATCTCTTCATGCACCTCTTGTGCTTCCAATTCCTCACACCTCTCTTACAACTCCATCTCTTCCAAAGTTATTATGGGCATTAAAACTAGCCCCCTTGACTTATTTTTCTTCTCTTTTAGCTTGGGTGAAGCAATCCCTAGTGTGAAAGCCATGCACTTATTATTTTTGGTGTAGAGGGAGTAGACACATAATCAAAGGTGATATTTAATTTGATGTACTCTTGTATCTCATCAAGTGTCTTTCCCTTTTTCTTTTAGGGAGACTTCTTCTATGCTACCAATGCCAACTTCCCTTCATTACTGATCTAGAGGGGGAGGTCATCATCCTTATTAGTTCTCTCACCCTTATTCTTTGGCTCGATTTCATTATAAATCATATAGATGTGATTGAGAATCACTTATTTTTAGAGGGGATAGATGTCGATGCGATTTGAGTCATCCTACTCATCCTTGGTCATTTTCCCTCCTAGGTACACATTAATATCACAACCTACTTCATTCCAAATCCATGGTTTTTACCAGGATGTCTAGCTACTACATGTTAGGAATTTTTATAAGTGAATCTTTGAAGTATTTGGTTGAAAATATGTAAGGGAAATTCAGTTATCCAAAATCATTTGTCATCTATGAGCACTTGGTGCACTACACAAAAGTGCTTCATAACAATGAAGGTTACCATTCCAAACATATTTTGGGGGAGCTCCTCTAGGATGTGCCATTCCTCTTTGGATACTTTTATATACTAGGAGAACCACCCCATTACTATAGTATTATGCTTCTAGGATAAATGGGGGGTAGGTAGAGTTTTAATATTTATACAGTGGGAGTCTTAGTGTATTAAGAAGACCCAAAGATTATTTTCATCACCATCAAGCATACTGATATCTTTATAATAATTAGAATTAATATAGACCCCAACTAGAAGGTCTCTCACACTATATGACACTTAAGTGCATTCTTCACCATCTCCTCTACTATGGACTTTACCATATTAAATTTAATCCCCTATGCCATGTGATAGGTGATGCATAGGTGGGCCTTGGTGATGTTTGCCCATTGACCATCAGGGAAAATTTTTGAACTCATGAGGCATGCAACTACCCTCATGCTGGGGTCCTTAATGTATTTGATTGGGAATGCAAAACCTCCCTTGTAGTACCCTAGGAGTTTCTTGATCCTTTTAACTTTAGCATCATCTACCATCATTTGGTGGATGTATACACTAGAGTCTAAAAGCCAGATAGTTCTGCCTATTAGGCACACTGATATCCACATGCACCTCCCTATAAAATAGATGTGATCTCCATAGATGTGTGAGAGGAGGAACTATATGAGTTCCTCTAGTTTCATAAATCATGAAAACTCATATATTTGAGTTACATTGGTGGATGTAAGTTTGTCTTGGATGGAGACATCAAACAATGTTATGCTTGATTTTGTTTTGGCCCCTATGTTCACCATCTAATCTTGTGCTAGGTCTTGCGCATTACTTGAGGTATGATGGTTGTATTCCTTAATATAGCAAGTGTGCATGAAGGATGCCCAGATCTACCCTACTAAGACATCCTTAGGGAACTATATTTCCTTGTAGGACATTTTTGTAAGCACCTCAAGAAAAACCTTAGTGATGATAATTCCCTCTACCAATTATTTTTTCTTCTTTACTATAGTCACTTATTCTATCATCTACACCCTCTTGGTGTCCTTTTGTGCCTATGATAAGATATAAATCATGCACTTTTTCCCCATTCTAAACTAGGTAATGTTGAAATGTGATCTATTTAGCTTGTTGAAGCCTTTACTTTTTGTTAGCACTTCTCACAGTCACAAGGTCTGCAACTATGTCTTTGACTCTCGAGCTTAAATTACTATTAATGGTGGCCTTAGCATCACTCTAGTTTTATGTTACCTAGTTATTGCATAATTCATGTCCCGAACTTCCCTATGTCAATATCAAAGTGAACATAATTCCTCTTTTTATTCAATCATTCACTTTTGGCATCTATGGGTGATTAAAGGTTTGCTCTAGTAGCAGTTATTTACTTCAGCACTAGTTTATTAGTCTATGTTTTGGGTGAAAATTATTTCAAGGTTTATAACCTAAAATAATCAACCCTTTTCTATTTTATACCTTTAATTCAACTACCTTATTTATTGTAGGTGGTTAATGCTGTGTCAGTATCTAAAGTTATTAGAATACATAAAATCCCATGAAATATGTAAAAATCCATTGCCATCTATGAATACAATACAGATATTTTGTGCCTCCACTGTCACCTTAATAACTCCTCCTAATGGCATTTTTGGTGAAGTGATGTGTAGTTGAAAGTCACTTCCCACCTCACTTTGGGTTAATGCCAACATGTCCTAACAATCTTTTTCCTATACTTTGTTTACTTGGCATGACTTTCATCTTTCTTATGAAAACTTGGGCATAATGCCTTACATGCACATGATTTAGCCTCCATAGTTTCATCTTATTTTCCTACTACACTTTCATTTCAAGTGCACTTTCCTATCTTGGTTAATTTTTGTATGTTTTTGTCTCTTTGCCTTATCCTATCCTACCCCATACAAATCCCTTGCATTGGCCCTCTAGTGCTTCACTCTCTACTTTTGATCTCTTGTGCATAATCATAGTGTATGTATTCTTTCTCCCTCTTATGAACTTGCATCTTGTGTGCCTTTCTTTCATCTTATGTGCACAAACACCCTTTGTACCTCTCTTTCTACCTTGGTGCTCATATGTTCAAAGTCTAGCAAATTTCATGTTCCTAAAAACTTAGGTGTCTAACCTTAAGCACTTTAGAATGCATCTGTGATCAACTCACCCAACTAGAGTTATGCATAAAAGCACCAGAATATTTCTCTTAGGGGCTTGAAATCACCACTTATTCACTCTATAAGAATAATAATCACAAAATACAAGGAAATTTTTGGCTTGTGCCAAACATCATTTGGGTTAGTACAACACAACTAAATTATGATCAAGAAGTTGGTTTTTGATGGTGAAACCACCATTTTATTACTGATATGGATGTAATCTATTTCCATTGAAATGCCTAGGGAGCATTTCACCAGCTAATGTGTGAAACTTACATGTACTTATATCCAATATGTGGTGGATGAAATATGGGCCCATCTACCTTATTTATAGCTTGCCTAGGTACCTTAGGTACTTGGAAACATAGAGCAAGACTAATGCTCCTTTAGTCAGTACCTTATGCTTAATATGCGTATCATGCCAAAGCTTCTAGAATGCCTTCTCTATCTACTGGCTCTATTTTACTTGGGCACATAACTCATCCAACCACTCTAAATTCTCTAGATTTACACTTAATGAAGCTTGGTCATACATGCAACCATTACATGAAACTCACAATGATGGTACTAAGAACCCCATTGATAAAATTGCCTTAGTGTAACACACCAGTTGGAATGGTGTAGCTTTGTTTAGGTGCTTGTAGGTTGTGTGGTATGCCCATAATACCATTGATACTTGATCATCCTAATCATTATGACCAACATCACATATTTTTCATGAGGTATGTTCCAAAATTTTTGTTGAATGCCTCAACTATGCCATTTTTTTATGGATGATATGGGGTGATCTTGTGGTGTGCCACCATGTACTCAACTAGTAAGATTTTCATAGTTTTATTAAGGAGTGTTTTCCTCTATCACTAGTTAAACTAAGTGGGCACTCATCGTGGCTTATGATGTTTCCATAAATAAATCATGTGGTAATGGTGGTAGTGAAATTTTTAGTAGGCACTACCTCGGCCATCTTGGTGAAATAGTTGATTGTCACTAGAATATACCTTGTGCCTAAGCACCTTGTTTTAGGAGTAATTGGCCCAATGAAATCAATGGACCATTTCTTGAATGGTGTCTAGGAAAGAATGGGGATGAGACACATCTCATCCTATTAGTTTGTCTTCCATGTGCACTAGTATATGTCACATGCCTTAGCACAATCTTTTGAATCTTAAAATAGGCATGGCTACCATAAGCCTAATTAAAACACTTATGTGCCATTATGTCTCTAACACCTCACATAGAATGGAGTATCTTTCATGTTCCAAAACACATTGATGTAGGATTTCATCTCAACTTAATTTATACATCTCCCTACTAATGATCTAGAAAGGGGTGGTAGGAACAATGAGCTACTACTTTTCTTTGGTGGTCATGGTCTGGGGTGCAAACCCAGATGTTAAAAATGTAGCTATCTCCACCAAGTATTTATGAATGTGTTGGAATATATAGAGTTATGTGTCCAACATGTCATGTTCAATGGGAGATGTTGTATCACTAGAGTTGATGTAGGAAAAATGATCTAGTCTCAAGTTATACTTCCCAAGTTTTACCATATTGAGAATTGGAATTCTTGAAACAGAACTATCCATCTACAAATATACCCATGGATAATGGGCTTATTCACAAGGTAATCAAGTGCCTCATGATTAGTGAAGAAGATGAATGGAGTCACCGAAAAGTATTACCTAAATTTTTGGAGGGCATAAACCATTACCATTACCTCTCACTCTATAATTTTGTAATTTTACTTTATCAGGGTTAATTTATGACTTGCAAAAGAGATAAGATGATCCATCTTACCTTCACCAGGATACACCATAATGGTGAAAATTATAGATCTAGATGCATCAACCTGGATGTGAAATGGAATCATCCAATTGGGAAACTAAAGTATAGACACACTATCCAACTTGAGATTCAATGTTTCAAAGGCATCCTCTTGTGTTACACCCTAGTAAAATGGGTCATCTTTGCACAATAAATCCTCTAACAATGCTAAGATCCTTTAGTAGTGCTAAGATCCTTACATAGTTCCTTATAAAATTTATATAATATCCACAATGGATAAGAAAGGTGTAAAGATCTCTTTGTATAGGAATATAGAGCTAAATGATAATGACAATATTCATAAGATAAATAAGCAAACCATATTTATAGATGATATGCTTGTGTAATGTGCTAAAAGGTGTCACAAAGATGCAATTATTAAGGTTTAATGATATTTTTAGATGTCATCACCTATCCAACATGAGTCAAAGTTATCATAATGGTCACTCATGATCCCATACATATTCTAATCATCAAGGTGTACCTAGAGGAACTTGTGGATAAAATAGTTGAATGTGGTGATGACCACTCTAGAGAATATAGCTAGTATATTATTGAGCCCAAAGGGCATCATGTTATAGGAAAAAAACCCCCATTATATCACAAAGTTTATCTTAGGCCTACCCTCATATTCAATTTATACTTGATGGTATCCATAGAAACCATTAGTGAAAGTATAGATTTTGCAGCTTGTGACACCATCCAAGACTTCATTAGTGAATGGAGTTGGGAAGGGGTCAGTGACATAGTCAAAATTTAACAATTAGTAATTCATGTAAATGTGGATACACCCATATTTTTTAATGATAATCACCATTAGGCTCACCCATTTTGACTCTTTTAGTAGGTATATTACTCCTATGACTAACATACCATCAATATCCATTTTATCTTTCCTATGAAGATTAGGGTTCATTTTATAGGGGTGATTCTTGATAGGTTGCATGCCACCCACTAGATTTATTCTCATTTTCCAAAGGGATGGGTGGGTGCCCTTCATGTCATGATAATTACATGGAAAAAAATCTTGAAAATCCTTTAGGAGATCCACAATTCACACCAGTTTTACATTAGACCAATATGTACCCCGAGTAGCCATCTTTGGTTCTCCTTCCATGATAATATTAACTTGTGTGGTCTTGAGTGGCATAAAATAGGGATAATTTATCTCTTTATGTGTGTCCTCAACTTTATTACTCCCCTAAGTTATTTTGATATGGAGATGAGTAGGGTATTCCTCTTCAAGGGTACTATCATCCACTTGGTGCACAATCTTTCTCTTTCCTATCAAGGACATCTATTTTTTCACTTTTTAGAAATATTTATCTTCATCACTCAAGTTACTATTGAGTTTATACCCCTTGAATAAATTTTGGGGTGCTAATCCTTTCTCCTTGAACATATCTTGTAGGTGATCCTCTAAGATTGTAGTGTCTTCAAACATTTTCCTTTGAATGACTTGTAATGGTTTAATAAATTACAAGTTATGTGTGGAAAATGAGGGTGTGCACAAAATTATCCTTTAAGACATCCCAATTAGATGTCTCATGGAAAATTTTATTGAACACATACCAAGCTCATGCCCACATCTTCAAGGTTTTGTAGAGGGTGTGCACCCACAAGTTCCTCAGGGTGTTTGCACCGTAGTCAATCCATGTTTCTTAACACAAGCGTATGTGTTATATTGGGTTAGAATCACTAGAGTATGGAGAAATTTCCAAGTCCTCATTTATTTTTATAAATCTAGTGTACATTTCTAATTTTACATCTAACTAAGTTGGCAAGCTAGGCCTTTACATTACCCACCAATGAGTGATAGTGCTCCTATAAGTATATACTAGTGAACCAATCTTGTCTACTTCCTTTGAGATGAAATAATATAGGTTGTAGACATATTATTATATGGGATTGATACCTTCATATAATGGGAGCACTAAAATTTTACCTTTGCTTAGGTGAAACACTGTATTTACCTTCTTTCTATTACAAGGAAACTATCTTTGTAAAGTGTGATCGATCTAAACCCAACCAGTCCTTATAGGTTTTAGTACCTTGGAAATCACCACACAACACTTATAACCACTAGTTTAATAAGATTATTTATCCCATTGGTTTTAATCTACATTATTAGTGTTTGAGGTTGACTATCCATCATCCCAAAAAACACTTCTTGATCATTAGGGTTGATAGTTTTGGAACCTTGCATCATGATGTTGTATATATGGTTTATCTCATCTTCAAGATCAATAATTTATACATAAGGGGGTCCTTGGTCACTTGAGAAGGGGAACATGACCCTCTCCTTACCATTTTTAAAGGTCATATATAATTTTTTGAAGCACATCAACATTATTTATGTAGCACCATAACCTGCTCAAGAGTGTTGGATAATTATCTTGCTCTACCAACTCGATCACTTCGAAGTCAACATAGAAATATTTGTCCATAATATCTACAATGGTGCCTTTTATAATTCTAATTGACTACATCCTATATTTTTTAGCCATGAAAAAAACATGAGGGGAAGTCCTTAAGGCTAGTCTATCCATCTTATCCCATGCATTCCTTGTTAAGATATTGACCTTGGTGCCTATGTTAACAAGGACCTTGCACTCAAAACATCCATCAATGGTGGCATTCACTAAGATCTCTTGGTTGTATTATATGTTATATGTATTCCTAACCTCTCGTACCCTTTACATGCATGTCATAATAATTTCAAATATATGGGGCATGAAAATTTCAATTAACTTCTACTTGACATGTTCTAAAAGCAAACTATATAATAGGGGAAACATTCCTTCTATTTGTATGAGGCATAGGATATCCATTATCTCTTGTAAATCAACCTCTTGGTTATATTGACTTTTTGTGAGGCATTAGCTAGTGCTTCTAGATCTCATGCCAATTTGAGGTCTGCTTATAGGTTTTGAATGATGATCATGACCTATTACAAGAGATCGTTCTAATGCATAGGGTTAGGGTAATGTGCATCTTTAGGTTTTGACCATGTGATGCACTTAGTGTGACTAAATTCCCCATCTTCTAGGCACAACTTTGGTACTATCACAACTGGTAGTTGAGTGGATAATCCACTATGAGTAGTTTCCTACACTTTGATTGGCTTTGTGAAGTTTAGTTTTGCCTTTGGAGTCTATTTCTCCACTTTTGGCTCGCATTGGATCATTCCTACACCTTTGTCTACACTGAGCTGACCTTGGGTTAAATTTTTATATAATTTAGGGCATTCCTCAATTAGATGTGGTCCTTAACAATACCTACATGTTGGATATGTCAAGAAGTTACATTGATAGAGCTCAATCAAACTGAACTTGTAACATGATCATGGTGGGAGTCTTAATCCACCGCATCCTCCACCTCATCATCAATACTTATTTACATCCCATAGCCAACATATTATTGTCCATATCCCTTATTTATTTAGTTTTCCTACCCTTCATCTATTCTATTTACCTATTGTGTGCCTCTTTCTATGTTTATGTGCATCTTATAAATTACTCGATAGTCAGATATGGCATGAGTGTAGGCATAACACAACTTACATTATAGGGTTATGTTAACTTGACTAGTGTATTGTAATAATATGTAATTATAAACATCATGTCCCTCATGGAAAAATTCACAATTTAGAAATAATGTGTACACATTCCTTCGAGGGTGATTATTTCTACTATGGGATTTCATCTCATAGTTGGCATACCATAATCCACTTTGAGAATCTTGTAATGAACTAGAAATCATTTTTTATAGTGTGGAGGCCATGGACACAATTTATTCCTTTATGAAAGGGATGATTCTGATGGTGGCACTCTCAACTACCTTAGCCTAGAGTGTGGCTTCTAATGCTTCACAGAGGTCTATGAATGTCTTCATAGACAACACTGTTCTAAAGGGTACTAACAGTCCTCCAACAAACCATTGTGCATACTGGGAGGGGTGAATATCATAAGGACGTTTAGAAATAAGAGTTTTAAATTTAGAATCATACAAGAACATGCTCTTTGATATCCATTAGCTAATTTACGTCAGTGCAATGATGCTCTATTATTCAAATTTAGGAATATTGAATTCCTTTAGAATGTCATAATAAATCATAGCCTAGTTAGGATCAAATTTTATATACCAGGTATGAGAAAAATCAAGTAGGGTTGTCGTAAACTATGTTTCCTTATGCTCTAACTGGGTTTTACCCTGAGCATGCCATTAGAGCTCACTTTTAACACATGATCCATGACATTTTCTACACCATGATATTCTAATTAGTGTATTACCATCTCATAATATATTCTTATTGGGGGGGACTAGCATCTGAGGCACTTGTCCCTTGGTACTTATCCTAGTGGTGGTCCTCTCATGCCTCTAGTTACTAGGTTGTGTGTCAACCCCATTTTTTAGCTTACACTATTGAAGTCATTAACACGGTGCTACTAATTTATGGTGTAGGGATACTTCCTATGGGCTATTTCTTAGTATGCATAGCTAACATTTGCTAAACTAGAATGCTTTCACTCACATTCTATGTTGTCAAGTTAGTACTCAAAGGTCTTGAGGTACCCTCACTTATCTCTTTGTAAGGAATATTTTGTTTAATCAAAAAATTGTAATCTAATTCCACAAACTGATCAAAGTTAATATTGATAATAGGGTCAGTTATCACTCTTCTTTCTTCCTGAAGGGGATCTAGTGCAAGAAATTATACTATATGTTTAAAGCGGGTAGGCACTTTTGGTACATATTCAATGGTAAAATTCAATAAGAATCTATAGCATGCTATACCCATCAATAGATGAACTTGATCTATGGATTTAGTGTTTCCCTCTTCTTGGTGATACATAATTTAAGAGATCTTTTTGCATGCCCTACTGACTCATTATAGTTTTCTTGACACTTCCAAGTTTCATATCTTCTATCAGCCTACACCTTCTCTTGTTGTAAGTTTATCACCTAATCTCTTAGGTGTTAATATGCTAATCCATTTCCATTGTGCTTAGCCTACACATCCCCTTATTCCCCATTGTGTTACTCATACATGAAAGGACTTTAGCCTTCCATTCTTACAGTTTCAAAGCTATAATCCACCATTAATTTCTTAATCTTTGTGTTTAATTATTTCACAAATGTTCCTCTGAGATCATGCAAGAATTGATACTATATTTATTCAAATTAGGAGTATGTTGATTCTATAAAATCAAGCACATAACTATTCAGCACTCCATGCTACCATTTATCTACAACTTTGGTCCAAGAGGCATCAAGGTTCTCAATCTTTTCTAAGTGATTCTTCATCCACTCAAGGTGATATCCATAGATTCATCTTCTATGACTCACATAGGTAGCCAACCATTGGTACATATACTCAGGTAGTTCATAAAATAAGACCTCATATAGATCATTATATAGGTTTTTCTAGACCCACTTCATTAGTTTCTATTATTTACAAGATTAATGCTTCAACACAAAGCTATCTTCCACCTTTTTTAGCCAACACTCAATATTATTAAGGGATATTAAGAGAATTATTCTTTTACACCATTACAACAACAAAATTTAATATGGGTCCTACCAATAGAACTAAAACATTATAGAAAAGTCAATTAACTCACTCCATCATGCACTTACCTAGACATCCAAGTCAATTCTATATTAGTTACAACTAGGCATAATCATAAAATAAACCCATGGAACTCAACATTTATCACTCAACTATACTGGCATCAATTCACATAAGGCACAAGCCTTATGCACTCACCTAAAATGTAGTAGAGAAATAACCAAGGCCTGTATTGGGCTAGTCATGCCATAGCATAACTAATTCTTCAAGGGGATTGGTATTTTGCAACAATGAAATTTGTGAGTTCATTGATAAAAGTTATTTCTAAGGTAGGCTAAAGGTCTATAGGCACAAAGCCTATTTAGGTAAATAATTTTGGTCATATAGGCACAAGTCTATATGGGGTTACTCTATGGTCTTATGGGTGAAATCTTATATTTTATCATGCTTATCATCCTTTAGGTGCTTAGGGAGTTTAATGGACTATCTTAGATCAACTGTTCATGTTGGGTTAGTGCTTTAGCATAGGTATCATGGTTTGGCATGAGATATTTGCTACACTTAGATTATTTCCACATAATATGCTAATGTCATCATAATTATAGGGACACCATGAACATCATGAACCAAAAGCTTGAAACCAACATTCTTATCATTCAAATTGAGTTTATAACACTATAGTCATCACATTAATCATGCATTTAACTATCAAAGCCAAAGACATTAAACAAAAACATAACCAGATCAAACTCCAGTGGATGTAATGCTAATTTTCCATAAATAGAATTTACATAAACAAAGTAAATAACAAATGAGATAGAATAAATGCTCACCTAAAACTACTAAAGGCCTAGATACTCATAGGAAAGCTTAGGCACTATAATACAAAGCCTTAAAGGCATTTATATTAATCTTATTTTTAATGGCAGTCACTTCACGATGTCTAGAACCAATTAGGCAGGGCTTCACTATGTCAAAGTTTCCTCACCTACATACTAGTTTGAGCTTGGATTTATAGAAATAAGGAGCATATTCTTACTAGGGTGGAGGGTACATGCTGGGTGTTGAGATTGAGCCTTGGTTGATCATTCTGCTGGCTCCATTACTTTAAACCCTTTATACTATGATCACCATGTGATTCCACTCTTTTAAGATGCCCAAACATCATAGAAGTTGTTAGCTAGCTGCCAACTAGCATAAGGTGTGCATCTATTCATCCAACTAGTATAAAAGATATCAAATAACAATCATCCTAAATTATTTCCTTATTTTGAAGTGTCTACTGAGTTGGTGCGGATCCATACTTCACAAAAAGGGGCCAAACACAATCTTGTTTTCACTATAGGATATTCTAGTAAAAATCATTAGAAATAAATATTAGGGCATTGTATCACACATCCAATTATTTATTGGACATGTCCTTATGACATTAGCTATAGACTAATTTATTTTAGCTCTTCTTCAAGACCACTTCTTGAGAGATCTACACCAATTTTTTTGAGCTATATTCATCAAGATGAATTTGAGTATCATCACCTTTATGCATTTAGGCACATGTGATATTTTTCACACTTTCTTATATATAAGATTCATTAGATTTAATTTCACCATTTTGTAAGGCATGAAAGACTTGACACCCCATTATATTCATCCATGCATGATATACTTGGTAGGCATGAGACATGTGAGGTGTTTGATAAAACTTCCTTACATGTACATCATAAGATCAGTTTAGATAACATTATTTGATGTGATATATCATTTCATTATTATGAGATATTGAATTTATCTTATTCATTTCACTACCTCACCTCTCTCCTATTTTTTCATGTGAGTTATGCTTTAATTTCAATTTAAGCTTGGGTAGTTATAAATTTTAATATGTTATCAAAGCCTTTATAAACTAGCTCTGCATATTAAGATTGTTTAGGTGTGTTTATTTTAGGGGAAATATTAACTAGTTTCTTATCAAGCCTTCATTATGGATTTATTTAAAACTTTATATAATTCCCACATATTTCTCTAGCCTTTTAATAAAATGTTTAGCTACCTAATATTTTGGGTTCTACAAAAACCCATATGGTTTTTTTGGTGTTTGGGTTGAATAACCTTTTTAGTAGTTTTCCAATTTTATTAAAAAATAATGATTTTTTTGAATTGTGGAATGAATTATATTATACCCCAAAAATAAAAATTAAAAAAATATTTAGACTTTCTAACTAGACAATTTTTTTGGTGAATTTTCAAAGTTGAGGACTCCTAGAGAGATAAGGGAAAGTGATGTTCTTTGCAACTTCCTTAATGTTTATTACAAAATTTATTGTAGATTGGAAACGTAAACATAGTTTTTTTGGATTCTTTGCTTCATGATGTTTCCAAAAACTCTAAGTTTATGAAAATGATATGATCAATGTTATTATAGAAAATTTATGAAGGTGACAAAAAGGATCCTTCAAGACCTCTCCTAAGCTTGTAACACAGTAGTACCCTTCTTATAGACCCTAGTTTTCCATGTAACCATCTAGCTTTTTTATTTAGACCATACATGTAATGATTGCTCCACCATATGAGCTTGCAGCTTTGACACTTTTCGCCAATGACTCCTAGCTAAATTTTAAATCTACATGTGCTCAAGAGGTTGTATATTTTGATACAAGATACCTAGAAATATCTATTAGTTTTTTCTCTAATTGTATTTTTGACATAATCAAAATTAAGTGGACCTCATATCACAATCTACAAATGAATTTTTTATAAATACACTTTTTTACTATGAAACACTATGGGATAACCCCTTCAAGATCATTCATGAGCTTATATATTAAATTTATCAAGGAATTTTTGCTTACATTTTTAAAAATTATATTTTTTCATGTAGAATCTATTTTTACATGAAAATTTGATCTATGTTGTATGGACTTGAAGATTCAATTATTTTTCCTCTATTTTTCTCTAATTCTAGCTTTGTAACTCATAATGCAAAATAATAATCAATTGTAAGAGATGATATTTATGGTTTTTTATCTCATACATATTAAATTTTGTATTTTAAGGGGGCATAATTCTTGGTATTTGTGTCACATTTGTTTCATGCCACATTTGGGATATTTTCTATGGCCATTTTTGACACTCTTATGATGGGTGTCATGCTCATTCTTTGATCTTATTCTCATGTAATGGACATGATTATTTTTACTCACTTTTTACACCTCATTCAACCTCATTACTAAGAACCTATCAAGAAATTTTATTTATTTATTTTCCCATGGCACTTTTTAAGTAGATATCTTTTTACACCTTTGGACATGCCATCTAGTAATGGATTCAGACTAACTGTGTCTACTATCTTTAAATTTATTTTCCCTACTCAACAATAGTTGTCTTGTCTCATCTAACACTTCCAATCATACCATTATTTATATACATATGAGAAAATCATATATACTCCTTACTAAATTTTCTAGAGGGGACGCCTTAATTACATAATAAGCACTTTTTTATGAATGTGCATTTTTGTTTTTACAATAATAATTATGTTTTATTCCTCACTTGTGTGTGGGTATCTTATCAGAAAAATTATTTTCTAGAACCCATATGAGGATTACTAAATGTCTCAATTTTTTGATGTCATTTATAAGTGTTCACTCATATTCTACACAAAAAATTGGATTAACCCACATGTAGTCTCATGGATCCCAACTTTTTTGAAGCACTTAGTGATATTAATTTAGTGACACTATATATGCATCCATGCCAAAATATTATTGGAACACTTCAAAGGAAGTTGGCTAAGTTAAGAAATACTTTTGACCTATTTGTGTCATGTCCCCCTTATTATCATCTAATGAGAGACATCCATTGATATCATCATCTTACACCTAGTTCAAACTAGTTAGGGGATGGGTGTGCAATGATTCCTTAGGGGATTTAAATTATTTTTTAATATCAATATTTATTTTGAGTGAGCCTAGTATAGAACATTGGTTCCTACTTAGACTCAATAGTTTCAAAGGTTGGCTATCCATGTTTCTAGTGAGATGGATTAGTGTCCATAGAGACACTCAAGATCATAATATATTTTCTTGATATATACATGGGTAATTAATTAGGCACAGTTGTTGAGACCTAATTTAGAGGATTTTAAACCTCTTTTTTGTATATTATCCCTAAGTTATACTTTACGAGGGTGTTGGTGTAATATATTATGCATATTTTATTTAGTATAAGATAATTTAATAATCTAAATTTATGTAAGTATACCATAGTAAAAAATTTCTTAGGCTTAGAATACAATAAGTACTAGCCTTTATGCAAGTGATTATATATCTTTATATTTATAGGCCAATTAAAACTTCCTAATAAGTGGCCAATAAAGGAAGGGAAGCTTGCTATTTCTCAATCTATTTATACCTACCTCTTCTTTGTACATCATAAGATCAATTTAGATGACCTAATCTGATGTCATAGAAAATTGAAATATGAAAAAAGTGTTAATTATAGTTTGCCTACATATTTTTACAAAAAATATTATAGGTTAGAAACCATAACTTATATTTTCTATATTTTTTTCTTCACAAACTTTCTATAAAGTCTAATTTTGAAAAAATATGATGAGAGATGTTCATGTGGTGAATTTATGAATGTAAAAAGGTTATTTAAATGCCTCTCTTAGGTTTTCAATACTTTGACCCCTTGCATCTAGACCATGGGCTGTCATGTGATAATTTATTTTTAACTTTAGACCCATATGCAAAAATAATAATTTTCCATATAACCCTATGACTTAGGCATATTAACCCCCAAGGGCTCCTTCTAACTATCTTTTAGAACTACCTGCACTATGGAGGTTATATTTTGGTCTACGTTTCGTAAGAGGCTCCATTTTTTTGTATTGTGATTTTAATGTAAAAACTTTTCATTAAACCCACTATTTATATTTGACACTGATATTTTCCATAAACACACTATTGTTGTGGAACCCTGTGGGATACCTTATTTAGGTACCTTCTTGAGCTCTTATCCTAAGATTTGTAAGAAATTTATTATTATTATTTTCTTTAAAAGTGTGTATAATTTCATGTAGAATCCATATCTGTGCTCAAATTTGATTTATGATATATATTTTTAAATTCATCTATTTTTCCCTCTCTTTTTCTTTGAATTTAGCCATTTAAATTACACTACAAAATTATAAGCAGTTGTGAGAGATTCGAATTCTAGTTTTTAGTCTCATACAACTAGTTTTTCTATTGTGGGTGAGATTATTTTTTTTGGACACCTTAGTTTTCATGACAAAACATAGTATTTATGATCCTTTATTCTAAGCATGCATGTTATGCTTGTTAGAGCATTATTGACATAATTATTTCATCCATATTTGGGTTATTTTCTATGACAATTTTCAATAATATTATAATATCTATCACACTCATTCCTTGAGATTAATCCCTTTTAATGAAAATATTTCCTTTTTTCCTCACTTTGTACTAGGTACCTCACTCATCCTCATTGTAAGGACTTGTTGAGGTCAACATACCTGATTTATTAAAATAGGGACCCTTTTGCAAACTTTGAACCTTAATACTAAAAAACTTGACATGTTTTTCACTTTATTTGAATTTGAAAATTATCCATCCCTAATAACGTTGGCCTTTTCATTCATGGTTTTGTTTTAACCTTGCCTAATATTGATGAAAATGGATCTTCATGTTTTAGTTGCAAGTTTCATGGGACACACATGTAATGGACTACACTTGGAGTTTGTAGATTAATCACATTAAGGATTTTACTAGCCTTTGATATATAATAACTCAAAGTTGGATTCATGTTCTGAAGCCCTCCTTTAGAAAACCCTAGCTTAGACCTTTGATTCAAATCTAATTCGGTGAGAGCAAATCTGGAAGGAACATTTTAAACATGCTCTAGACTTAAGCCTAAACTTTATGTTAAGGTTTGGTCATGTTTTTCAACATGACCAAACCTTAGTATAAAATTATAGGGTTTGGTCTTTCTATATCCTAAGCCCCTTTGGCTCCCCTTTTATTATAAACATGGTCTAACTTTTATTTTTACAGGGACTTTTTATTTTCTTAACTTGGTATCTCTTTATGTCATGGTCCTCTTTATTATGAACTTGGACTAAGGTATTAGTCTTAAGGACCCATTCATGTTTATTAACATGAAATAGACCTTAGTACTAAGACCTTAACCTAAGTCCCCATATTAACTATCTCTAATTAAAGTTCTTACCTCTTTAAAGAATCAATGATTTTTGCTTCATCAAGACTAGATGATCAGACAAAGCGAAGGAGGCCTGATGAACCTAAAGCTTTGATCCATTGGACTAATCCCATGTGATCACCTAGATCAAGATTGATAGTCCACATTTAAGAAAATGTCAAATATATGAGGGCATGACACCAAGATCAAAACTTAGAGGGGATCCCTTTTATTAAACACAAACTGGACCTAATTTTTACCCTAAGGTCTTAGTTGTATTTATTAATACAAAAAACCTTAGGATAAAACTTATTTAGGGATTTAATCATTTTCAGTTCCATGAGGATGACAAGTGTAACCATGTTAGGAACTTAGATCTCAATTAATGGTTTGTGGGTCTTTCTAGGGTCAGGAGGGTCAAAGCTCATGATCCCCATGAAATCACCACATGGACCTTCCATATTTGAGTTTAATGTCAAAAGGGCCCCATGCATCAAAATGTAGACTTAACCTAAGTTTTTACCCTAAGGTTTATTGTATTTTTTAATACAATGAAACATTATGATAAAAATATTAGATTATCACAATAATATTCAAATGGTCATGTTTTTTTATGATTTGAGGACTTAGGCTTATGACTTAGTCTAAATTTTATATACTTCCTCAAGCTAAATTAATCCTCTTCATGATTACAGGGACCATTAGTGTGCATCTACTTAGATCATGATCTATGGTCCATGCTTACTCATAGGGGATGATCTGATGAAACATATTAAACTTAGGCTTTTATAGGACTAAATACATTTAGGACTTGAATTTGATGTTCTTATACCCATCACTGTTCTTATACCTATCATTTGATGACTACAAGGCCATCATTGATGTGTGCAAGGTCATCAAATTTTAGCTCCGTATGAAAGGTTATTAGAACTTAATTTCGACATATAGACTAAGCTTGAACATCATGCTAAGATATAGTCATGTTTTTAAACATTGACCCAAAACTTAGTCTACATAAGCCTCATGGTCTTTTAAACTTGATAAGTTTAGTTTGATAAAAAAGGCCCATCATGATAAGACATAGATTAGGACTTGTGACCTAAAGTTTTATCAATTTTATTAACATGATAAAACCTTAGGTTAAAATATTACATTAGATCCTTTAATCATTCAAATAAATGCCCCTTTATATTATGTTCTAGGACTTATATTAAATACTTTAGCCTAACGTGTAGATCATATTTATTAACATGAAATAAAATTTAACCTAAAGTCTTTAGCCTATGATCCCTTTTGTATACTGTGCTAATTAAAGCTCATGCACCTTTGTAGGATTGATGGCTTATGAATAATCAGAGTAAGTTGATTAGATAGAGCATAATCAACATGGAATATTCAATAAAACCTCTGAAGGCCTATAGGTTTGATGCATAGAAAACATGCATTCCATATGCAACTAATAGAGTACATAGTCTAGGAGGCCACAAGGATATCAAGTGGTGTGTCTACAAAGCTAAAGATAGACAAGGACCAATACCATTCAAGTCCCAAGATCATGATCAATGACCCACATTGCTTCATGCATAGAAATCCAACAATATGAGACAAAGAAAAATTGTAAAAGGCAATGGCTAGTACTTTGAAAGCATTAATGAAAATACCACAAAAACTACTAGATTGATTCCATATAGATGTCATGCAAGCATAAAATGACAAGATCAAAGATTTTGTGGCCATGAAAAGTTAAAGGTATAAATGCAAGGGTCTAAATCATATCCAAGGCATGAATTCACCTAAGTTTGAGAAACTATCACCATTAAAGATTAAAAAAAGCCTTAGCCTTCACAAAAAGCCCTAATTTGAGACCAAATTGATCACAATCAAGCTAGAGAGAGCCCTATCAATTATAGATAAGTGTGAACTAATCCAGAGATAATTTGTAGGCCATTAGTGAACAATTTTCCAAGCTCACATTCATGGTAGCTTAAAGACAATAAAAAAGGGAAGACACAAAATTATACTTAACCTTAGACATGGAGGAAAGGATCTTCAAAGACACAAAATTTGATGCTATATCATTAAACACTAGAGACAAAAACTAGTCCAAATTTTTTTGGACTATTGAGGAGATGCATGCCATCACAAGGGAAGAGCAGAAGAATGCCACAATCAACCAAAGGTACAAGGACAACCTAGTCTCCATCCAAATGACTCATCTCCATTATACGATAGAAAAACTTGAGTTATTAAACTATATAAATTTCATTTCTCCTATTTTCAAGGATTTCAAGATTGATCAAGACATGATAGTGAATGAACATACTTTAAAAAAGTAGCATATATCTCCCCTAGTGAATTTGAAAGTTATTACAAGCTATCCAAACCTTAGGTGGATTTTACCATAATTAGAGAATGGTCAAACAAAAATAACATGAAATCCATCCTTACCCCATGGCTATACTCAGGGACCCACGTAGTCATAGATCCCACTGGCAAAATCATAATTGCCTAATTTGGGGAAAGGATTTGAATAATCATGACACTACTAAATAGGTTTTTTGGGGCCCCCTCCACCACCCATGTCAATAAAATATGGGTGGATTATGTCTATTTCATGGTGGAAAAGGGACTCACTCCTCCAATAGGTGAGATGATCAACATTTGCCTGAAACAAAAATTATTGGCTAAAAAGAAAAGAACCAGTAATCATTTCTTTATGATGTCCTATCTTTTAGATGCCCTACTAGCCACCACCAAAATTCTTGACATGAAAAATTGGTCACCTAAAGGCAGAACAACTATCTCCCATCACTTTTTAAAATGACATATATTCAAGTATAGACACAACATTAAATTAATCTATGATTGTGTATATCCAACTATAGTAGAGGCTATTATAGGGATTCCTATGGGCAAGGTCATCCCTTTAATCAATAATTATGTGGACTTAATTGGGGAAATTTGGTTATATCCAAAATTCACTATTATTAGAAGAGAAGGGACCCTAACTCAAGCACTCAAATTACCAGTCCATGTGTATACTAAATTAGCAGAGCAGGAAGTAACATACCAACTGTTCCATGGTATAAATGGAGTATGTAAGAGAAAAAAGAAAGGACTCCTCCACTCTTTTATTTTATCTATTAGTATAATTGTGTTATATAATTAAGAGTAGGTAGACACTATCTCTAGACACTAAGACTCCTTCAATTTATAGTTGGATGAGTTGAGGTAATGGGACCATTATGATAGGGTTATAAAGCATTTGAAGGAAAAAATAATAAACAAGACCTATGAACACTAGCTTGGTGTCCATGACACAATGTATATTAGGGCCTCCAATTTCATAAAATATTGGCTAGGCTAAAGAATCATAATATCAAGATTGAGGCTAGGTTGGCTAGAGATGAAAAACTACTTAGTGAAATATGGCAGATGGGACCCATGCAATATCACTTGTTACTTGGACCCTCTTCTAGGCCCCTTCTATAAAAACCACAAATATAAGTATAGAAACCTCAAATATAAGTTACACAAAGGTCTGAGAAAGAGAGATTGGAAGAGAGACATGGTAAAGGGGACTCATCTTTAGTCCAACTTGATAGACCAAAGTCCCTAATTGAGTACATTGACATGATTGCACTAGGTCCTAAAGAGACAGTAGAGGATGCACTCAGAGTACTTACTAATGCCTATGGATCAGATGAAGAAGAAGAATAACTAGAGGAAACTCAATCCCAAGATAAAGAAGCAAAAAAAGAAAAGGGGAAGGAGATTACTTTGGACATAGTTTTAATTCCACCCCTATAAAATAGGAAGGCTGAATTAACATTGGTCCCAGTTGGAAAGAAGAAACCAAAGTTAACCTTCACTCATCCTTTAAGTGAATTTAATTTATCCAATGATGAAAATCCTATTCATGGGCCAATAATCCCTAAATGGTTCCTATATGGAAAAATTCAAAATATTCCAACCTTACATCATTCATGGGCCATGAACAAGGTAGTCAACATCAATGTCCATGACGAGCTCAAGCCATGGATAGTTGCCTTAATGAAGGAAGAACAAGAAATAAAGATGACAGCCCCTACGGAGTCAAGTGACATTAAAGTGGAAACTCTTACGGTCTCAATTAAGACATAAATAGAGATTATAAGACCCCCCAAAGGTGATAGAATCATCAGTCAATGTGTAATTCAACCCAGAGACTATAAGACTAGAAAGAGTGGCAACAAAGAAAGCCATGATTGGGGGTGAAGAGCCCACTTTTTAGAGAGTTAAATCATTTATTGTCTTGACTCCAGTAGGAGGTTAGGGAATTGGTGAACAACTAATCCATGAAGAAGATATAGTTGGATTAGTTGATGCTCATTTAGCTCAACTAAAATTAGGCATCAAAGGCTTATACCAAAAAATAGAGAACCTACAGAAATAAAAGGAAAATCTTGAGACACAATTTGTTCTATTAGTCCCTGAGGAAATGATTAAGATGTTTGAGGCATATTTTTATGTTATGTTTGACTCCTTAAAGATAATAAATACAAGTCGTATTCCACTATCCCACCTAGATGTAGTAACTAAAGGTTTAATAGCCCAATGGCACAATTCAAAGGATAAAATGAATGAGCTAATCAACATACTAGTTGAGGGTTGAATTATTGATTACAAAATCATTAGTCTGGCCTATTTGAATAAAATCATGGGATTAATTATTGAAAAAATCCATGGTTTGGGTACATGGTCAAGGAACTTAGAAAGGATCCTAATAAATGATAAAGCGCTGATGGATAGAATTTAAAAACTCCTTATAACCATGATTACTAAGCCTATAAATCTCAGCTCCCTAGGAATAATTACAGATGATGAATACAAGCAAAGAGTCACCTTGGTCATGTAATAAGTAAGAAGAAAGAATCAAGGGAAGTTTAGGACTGATAACAACATGATCCTAAATGTAGAAGAGAATATTGATGAGGCATAAAGCATCAAAGAGGCCATGACAAGAAATGATAGGGATTTTGAAGACTTGGCTAATCAAGAGGATGAGTGCCTCTGAGAGCTAGCTATCAATTTAAAAATAATCTATGAACAACAAAAAAAGGCCATGAGGATTATTCAATAATAAGGGAATTTTTCAACATAGGGCCCACTAGATAGCTAGTAATATTCTATTTTTTTGGAAACTTTATAATATTCTAAAATGAAATATTATTTTTTATAAAGGCATGTGCAAATTTATTGGCATATTTGCCTATAGGTTAGTTTACCTGGGAAAAGGGAAATGCATTCTAGAAAATTTATAAAAATGGATAATTGTCCTTACTTTTGCATGTTTCTAGCTAACATGACTAATTTGTATACTACCTTGGCCTCCTATAAAAGGCAGTATTACCATTTGTAAAAGGGGAGAGAGTTATAAGAGATAAAAACTACATTATAACTGTTGAGCAATTTAATACAATTATAGAATGCTACAAAGTTTATTCTAATTTGTTTATTTGAAATGCCATCATGGCTTCTCTCTCAATTATTTGTTTTAAGTCTTAGATTTGAATGGTTTTTAAGAATTCTAGACATGCATCTATAATATAGGGTTGCTAATTTGTGAATATTCTATATTAGCTGAATGTACTTAAGTTTACTTTATTTCATTTTACTCTGCATGAGGATATTCTATTCTATTTTATTGCAACAATAAATCTTTAAAATTAATATCATTCCTACTTGTATTCTTTCATATTATCCTTAGAAACTAGCTTGGTGTGTAATGGGATTTGAGTATATGCTATTTCATGTTATAAACAAGTTAAATGCATAATTAGTTGGAATTTAAACCTTGTCATAATGTTTGAGACAAAGATCAGTAATCACATACTTTCTTTCCACCTTACCCTTCCTTTTTTTTCTTTTTTTTAAAAAATCACCCTAGTTTAGATATCACTGTAAATATTCATTCTAGAATAGTCTTATATTAGAATTTGATCATAATTCACCAGTGCTAGCATAGATGCTGCATACCTTGTAAGGATTATTAAGGACAAGGTGGCTCCCAACCACCAATAAATATAAATGTTATGGAATAGTCTACATGCTCTACCTTTATTTCACCAAGGATAATCTAATTATCAAAACCTACAACTCATGATTTAAACTTCATTTATCCGTAAATGAGAAGTGTTCTTTAAAAACTAAGAGCACCTATGATACACATAGAGGCATCAATAGGTGGAAGCTCTTCTAGTGCTAGAAGGAGGGCCATCTTTGTGAATTTATAGGATATTCACTAATTTTGGTGTGTTTTGATCAAGGATTGGTGCTATCTTTACATATTTGCATAGTTATTTACTCAAAATTGTAAATATCATTGAACTTTATGGTATTTGACCCATCTTTGTGGTTCATTTAGACAAAGATCAAAGTGATTTGAAGATAGATGCTTAATATTGGTAAGATAGCTTAATATCTAAGAATCCAAAGTATTTGAGGTTATAATAGCTTGTTTTGGTCAAATATTGATATATCTTTTATAAATCTAAGTTTATTTGAGCTTAGAAGTGTAAATATTGATCATATTTATGTAACTAGACACATCTTTAAGCTAAATTAGTTAAAAGTTGGCACCCTTTGATATTCTTTATATAAATCATTGCAAAATTTGCTTAATGTGTAAGTCTGATCCTTGATTTTCATAAAGGTTTATTTGACACATCGTATTTCAAACAAGACCCAAAGTTCTTAAGCTAGAATTAATTAGAATCAGAATGAGATCACATTTAGAAATAAGAGAGCCGAATTAGAGATCTAGAAGAAATCTAGGTGAGACAAAGGTAGGCATAGACATTTGAAGTCTTTTCTAGCTTCATCACTCCAAATTACTCTTACATTCAACCTTCATAGAGATATGATGTGTTTAGGTGATTCTTACATCAATGTAGTAGGTGCAGTGCATGATCTGCCCAATAATCCTAAGAAATATTTGCTAATGTTTAGCCCAAATGGTATTGTTATTGCTGAAGAACACATTAAATCATTCAAAGCTACATTAAAATAATTAAATGCCATTTTTGAATATGTATCTTGTAGACTATTTAATTTTACATTCAAGGATGTTACATATGAATGGTTTATTAATTCGCCTCACAATTACATTACCAATTGGGATGGTTTTAATAATGTCTTTATTGACCAATTTGGCAAGGTTATCAGTCATTGTATCATTTACCAATAATTTACCACGATCAAAAAAGATGTTAGTGAGTCCACAAGGGAATTTGATGCCAGTTTCAAAATATGCATAACTAAACCATAGAACCCTACAAAATTGATGATGCTTTAGCTTTAGAAATCTATAAAGATGAAATAGATCTTATGACTTCTATGTTCTTGAAGAGGTCTCTCCCAGTCATAACCGCCTTAGCTCATGCCTATTTTGAAGTAGTGATCATTAATGATCAAATTCAACCTCAAGAACAAATGGCCTAATCTATCCCAAATGTTAATCCACATATGCCTACCTTTAATATATTCCCAAACAATAATTAGAATAGGGTAGCCCTTAATTAGATCCCAAAACTAAACTAGTTACCCTTGAGTCATGTTGCCCCTAATCAAAACTTAGGATTCATAGGCCATGCTACAATTAGATTTAGAATAAATGATCAAAAGGCATTAGTACCAACCTCTGGTGTTAACCAATTTCATAACTTTGAGACCCCCAAATTGAGAATGACTTTATATTAAAAATGATCCAAAATCTTAGCAAAAACTTCCTTTAGTTACAAAAATAGGTTAGTCATACTGGTGAAAGCTCAGGAAGGAATTTCTATTTCTAGAGGCGTAATAGGCCCAATAATAGGTTTCAGAATGATAGCTTCCATAACAATAAGAACAATGAATCATCTACTGATAAGAAGAACATAGACATTAATCTTACTGATATAGAATTAATAGATTAATGTAGAGTTCATTATACTGCTAAGCATGGAGAAATTGATTTCATTGAGTTTTTTAAATCTTTTGAAGCCTTTCATGAAGAGTTAGACACTTTTGAGGTAGTACCTAACAAAGATAATGGCATAGGTAGCTCAAGATCTAAGCCTACTGACCAGACCTTCATGGTGGAAAAATTTGATTTCCCGTTCCAAGAAGATAATGAACTTGATGATGTCCTTTAAGAAGTTCATGCCTTCCAGTAGTTCTTGAAGAAGACCTATCCTCCAAGGAATAGAGAGTAGAGGTAACCTTTGACTACTTTTACTCCTATGAACAACTTTGGCACTCATCTAGACACCACATCAGATACTTCTATATAGAATATTAATACATTTAATACTTTAAAAAAATATGGGTATAATATTATATAGGACATGAATAAAATTAAAGCTAACTTCACTTTGCATGAATTAACATAGATAATTGAGTAAAGAGATCTATTACTGGAATCCTTGTCCAAGAAATCTAGAAAAATGTCCAAGACTAATAACACAAATGTAGCTATGTACAAAGCTAAAATAGAGTCCCCGCCCTTCTTTATTACAATCAAAATGTTTGGTAAGAACTTGTATAACTATTTATTAGACTCTGGTGCCTTTAAAAATATAATGCTTATAGGTATTTGTAAGCAACTTGGTTTGACCCCCATTAAGTTTGATAGAGTTGTCACCCAATTAGATAAGTCTAGGGTCAAGGTGGTTGGAGTATTGTTAAATGTCCACATATAACTGACTTCTCTAGTTAAGAGTCCAATAATTCATAGATATCTAAGTGGTAGATATCCCTGATGCCTAGGAACTGATTTTAAGTAGAGAATGGACAAAAGATTTAAATGGATATATGTCCACAGACTATTTGCATCCATGGTTATCTTGGAAAGGAGTTCCAAATCAAATCAAAGTGGAAAGAAAACTAATAATGAAACATATAATCATGGAATATAATGCTGTCAATAAAAAGGTAAACATAGTTAACTCTGATTTGGGAGTGTTCACTCTTGAAACTACTAAAATAAATAACTCTAAGACTTCTCATACTATTCTTGGATTGTGGAGGATGTATTTCAATGGGGATAGGTGTAAATTTAGATCTGGGGTAGGTATTATTCTAATTGACCATGTTGGTAATAAATATCATGATTCATATAGACTATAGTTCCCATGTACTAATAATATTGTAGAATATGAGGATCTCATACTAGGATTAAAATTTTCCATCAAGAATAATGTCACGGAACTACTAGTTTATAGTGATTCATAATTAGTAATCAATCAGGTAAGAAACAAGTATCAATGCTAATTATCCTACCTTAAGAGGCATAAATTTAGGGTTTGGGATTTGGTTGAGTCTTTTGATATTTTCAATATTATGTCTATCCCTAGGGAGAAAAATAAAGCTACTAATGAACTAGCCTTTGCCATGGCTAACCTCATGCCTGATCAGGACTCAATAAATTTTTGCATTGAGTTAGTACCTTGTCCTTCTATCCTAAACAATGTAAACTATCTATAGGTATTTAATGATGACCCACAAATCCTAAACTTGAAGGCCAATTCTTGAGAATTTGAGGCTCAAATCATAGATGAAGCTAATGGAACCATCCTTGAGAACAAATTTGATAGAAAATTCATTCAACTGAATGACAACAAGATCGTCGAGGGAATGATTGCCTTAGAAAGGTTATTTGATCAAGATAAGCTAGTTAAAGCCTCTAATATTTCTAAGGTGAATGGGAAATATTACAATGCATTTTATCTTGGACCTTAAGAATGACCTTAACTGGTCAACATTGGGAAGGCCTATACCAGTGTTGTAAATAAAAGGGCCAAATAACTGTTAACAAAATACAAAGATGTGATAGCTTGTTCATATGATGACTTGAATATTTTTGATCCAAAATTCATCTCCCATACCATACCTCTCAAAGAGAATTACAAACCTTTTAGGAGAAAACAAAGTCTTATAAATCCTATCTTAGAACCCATGATTTTTAAATAAGTTAAGAGATTGTTGGATGCTAGAATTGTATTTCCCATCAGACACACTACTTGGGTTGCCAATCTGGGTCTAGTTAGGAAAAATAATGGTGAAATTAGATTATGTATTGATTTTAGGAATCTAAATAAATCATTCAAAAAATATAATTATCCTCTCCCATCTCTTGACCAAGTAATGCAAATTATTTTTGGTTCTGCCATGATGTCATTCTTTGATGGGTTTTTAGGATACAATCAAGTATTGGTATACAAGGAAGATATAATAAAGATAACAATTATAACTAAGTGGGGCACTTTTACCTATAAGAGAATGCCATTTAGACTGATAAATGTAGGAGATACCTTCCATAAAGCCATGACTAGGCCTTCCAAGGCTTAATTAGTAAGTGTATTACAATTTACATAAATGATCTAACTATTTTCTCTAATAATAGGGAGGACCATTTAATGCATTTACAATAGGTATTTGAAAGGTGTAGAAGGTATGAAATTTACTTTAACCCTAAGAAAAGCATTTTTTGTGTCACTAAGGGAAAATAATTAAGCCATGTTATCACTGAAGATGGAATCTCCATAGATCTTGAAAGAGTGGAAGCCATATAAAAGATAGAGCCTCCCAATAGTAGAAAATAATTAAAATCCTTTTTTTGCAAGATAAATTTTATGAAAAAATTCATTTTTGGCTTTGTATAAATTGTCAAACTATTAAATGATATGATGAAGAAGGATGCTAAAGTTTCATGGAATGAGGAGTCAAAGAAGGCCTTTAGGGACATTAAAAGGGCAATTAGTCAGGTTACAATATTGATAAGTCCAAACTTTTCAAAGCATTTATTCCTTTATTATTTTACCTTAGAGAACACCATTACTACTATTTTAACATAGAAGATTAATGGGTATGATCACCTAATTAAATTTATGAGCACTAACTTGAAAAATGCTTAGTTAAACATCCTTTAATTAATAAACAAGATTTTACATTAGTCAAAGCCATCACAAAATTTAGGCACTACATTCTTAGGAATAAAGTGAATGTCAGTCTTCTAGATCCTACCACTAAGTTAATGCTAAGTCAAAATGAGCTCAAAGAATAGAGAGGTAAGTGGATGTCTATCCTCCAAGAATATGACATAGAGATGAAGACTAAAAAGTTGGTAAGGTGTCAAGATTTGATCCAAATGTTTACCAATACTAGTCCCAAACTAAGTATTATACAAGTTGATCAGTAAAATTTTCAACCTAATGATTGGTATAATCCCATCATTCATTTAATGATCAATGACACTTATTCTATAGGACTAACCAAGGAGAATAAAAGAGCTATAAGGTTCAAAGAAGCTCACTACTCAATCAATGATGGAATCCTATACTATAAAAACTTTGAAGGTGTATACCTGAGATGTGTTTCCAAGGAAGAAACTACTAAGATAATAAGAAATTTTCATGAGAAATTAGGAAATGGACATCCATCTAGCAGAACCATAACTCATAATATCCTTATGGCTAGATATTATTGGCCCACCATCTTCAAAGATGCTCATAAGCATGTAAGAGAATGCCATTCATGTTAGATCTTCAACAGAAAAGAACCAAAGGTAATAATGCCATTACAACCAGTAATAGTTGATAAAACATTTACATAGTGGGGGTTAGATTTCATTAGATTCATCAATCCTAACTCATCAAAAGGTCACAAACATGTTTTGATAATAACTATTACACTAGATGAACTGAATCAGTAGCCACTAAACAGTGCAAAACTAAAGAAGTGATCAAGTTTTTAGAAGAAAACATATGCAACAAATTTGGGAGTCCACTCTCCTTGGTATGTGATAATGGGTCTGCATTCATATCCATAGAGATGATAGAATGGGCATATGATAATGGTATTATCCTCAAGTTCTCATCTAACCATTACCCTCAAGGTAATGGGGTGTCTAAATCAAGAAATAAGAACTTGATGGAGGCAATTAAGAAGTATACTATAGATAAACCTAGAACATGGAATAAGCTCCTTAAATATTCCCTTTAGGTAGATATAATATGAGTCAAGTAGGCTCTCAAAGCATCTCCCTTTTTGCTGGTATGTGGCCAAGAACATATATTCCCCATCATCGTTAAGGTGCCAAATTACAAGTTTATGCAATAATATATGAAGGAAGACCAATAATTTGTAAATTTAAGGATATTGGACATTATTTAGATAGAAG
The DNA here is from genome assembly GCA_037957365.1 of Torreya grandis. Classification (NCBI taxonomy): domain Eukaryota; kingdom Viridiplantae; phylum Streptophyta; class Pinopsida; order Cupressales; family Taxaceae; genus Torreya; species Torreya grandis. The sequence continues at coordinate 323,246 of JARHVA010002094.1, read as the reverse complement.
GTGCATGAAAAGAATATTTTGATAACTTTATTAGTTACTAGACTATAGTAAAGAGGTGGTTTGGCAAGTGATCAAAGATAAAGGTGTTTAGACAAGGAGACTTAGTTCTTCTTTGTGATAAAGCATCTAAACCCAAGGGAAAACATGGAAAGTTCACACCTTTATGGATTGGCCCCTATCAGATTATAGATACAATTGGACATAACAACTTCAAACTAAATGACCTACAAGGAGTAAAATTCACACTGCCCACCAATGAGTAGTATCTCAAACATTAATTCTCTACTACCTCCCCTAGGATCTTCATGGAGTAAATCTATAAGAATGGTCATAATTAGTGTAGGTAGGATAGTTTAGTTCATTTTTATCCTTTTCCTTCCTATCCCTTGTTTGTACATAAGTTTATATATATATATATATATACATACTTTATTTTCATTTTCTTTCTATGGTGTATTTCCTTTCTATTACTATGTTCCGTAATTCTAATAAGTCCTCTTGGGATAACTCTCAGATCAAAGTTCATGTAGTTTGCTTAAAAACTTCAGAAGTTCAAAATGAAAGTATGAACCTTATGCATATGTTGACCATGGATTCAAGATATGAGCTTGATGTTATAATTTAAATAAACTAGTAAGGACTAATGGATAGGTTAACTGTTTCATAAGACCTTAAACATTATCTTGACTTGAAATTGGTTTGAAGAAGGATTGTATATGTAGAATGAAAGCTTAATCTATTAAGGCACACTCACGCTTGAACTTAATAAACATCCTTACCTAGGACAAAGGTTGTAATCATAGGTGATTATCTGAGGATTAGACACTTGACCAAATCCTTTAACCTAGCTATCCTAGTTCCCAACCTTTGTTGGAAATCTTAAAAGACCTAAAAATATAAAAAATAAGAACTTATTACAAAATCAAAATCTTTTCAAGGAAAGGTGATTTTGGTAATCTCCATTGGGGCTATGGATGCCTAGTTGGCCATGGAGAAAGGCCATGAATGGAGCCAAAGGCATCTCTATCAAAACTATGGATGTTTGGCTAGAAGTAGAGCAATGCCCAATCCTTCCCTAAAATAGAAGCATGGTTTTTAAAAAATATCTAATCATGCTCCAAGTTAGTGTTTATGATTAAAGGCATGAAACTAGGAAGTTTTCCCTTAAATCCTAGGACACATAGTAAGTGGAATTAAAGAACACACACAACATGGCTATGTTTTGATGTTTAATCCTAATTTTGCACATGCAAGGTTTATTTCAACCATGAATTGATCTTGATAATGACATTGATCACATAAGATAAGTGACCTAGTTATTTTTCTAAACCAAAGTCTCTAACTTCTAACATATTGATATGTTTCCCTTGAAAATTATCATTTATTGAGGTTAACATACCCCATTTCTTAAAATAGGGACCCTTGTGTAAGCTTTGAACCTTAATACTAATAATTTGGACATATTTTACACATTATTTGAATCATATTCAATATTTTACTAGCCTTTAGTCTGTAAGAACTCAAAGTTGGATTCATGTTCTGAAGCCCTCCTTAAAAAAACCCTGGCTTATACCCTTCATTGAAATCCAATTCATCAGGAGCAAATCTGGTGAGAATATTTTAAACATGCTTTTGACTTAAGCCTAAACTTTATGTTAAGTCTTGGTTGTGTTTTTTAACATGACCAAACCTTAGTCTAAAATTATAGGGTTTGGTCTTTCTATATCTTGAGCCCCTTTGGCTCCCCTTTTATTATAAATAGGGTCTATGTTTTGTGTTTATAGTGACCTTTTATTTTCTTAACTTGGTCTCTCTTTATTTCATGGCCCTCTTTGTTATGAATTTAGACTAAGGTCTTAGTCTTAAGTCCCCATTTATGTTTATTAACATGTACTAGAACTTCATATTAAGACTTTAACCTAAGTCCCCACATTAACTAGATCTAATTAAAGTTCTTGTCTCTTTGCAGAATTGATGACTTTCACTTTTTTGGGACTAGATGATTAGATAGAGTGAAGGATGCCTGATGAATCTAAAGCCTTGATCCATTAGACTAATCCCACGTGATCACCCAAATCAAGATTAATGGTCCATGCTTAAGCAAAGGTTGAAGATCTGATGACATGACACTAGGATCAAAGCTTAGAGGGGATCCCTTCTATTAAACATAAACTTAACCTAAGTTTTACCCGGTCTTAGTTGTATTTATTAATACAATGAAACCTTAGGATAACACTTATGTTATGGATTTAATCATTTAGAATTTCCATGAGGATGACAAGTGTCACCATCTCAAGAAATTAGATCTTGATTGATGGTCTATAGGCCCTTATAGGATCAATAAGGTCAAAGCTTAGGATCCCCATGAAATTACCATGTGGCCCTCCCATGTTTGATCTTAATGTTAAAAGGGCGTTGTGCATCAAAACATACACTTAACCTAATTTTTTACCCTTAGGTTTATTTTATTTTTTAATATAATGAAACCTTAGGATAAAAACTTAGATTATCACTATAATATTTGAAGGGTTTTATTTGATTATGATTTGAGGACTTAGGCTTATAACTTAGTCTAAATTTCATATATGACCCTGAGCTAACACAACCTCTTCATGATTATAGGGACCAATGGAATGCATCTACTCATATCATGATCTATGATTTGCTCTTATAGGGGATGATCCGATGGAACATATTAAACCCAAGATTCTATAAGACCAATTATATTTGGGACTTAAATTTGATGCTCTCACACCCACCTTTTGATGACTATGAGGCCATCATTGACATGTGCGAGGATGTCAAATTTTAGCACCATATGAAAGGTTATTAAAGCTTAATTTTGACATCCAAGTGAATGTAGGAAACATTTATGAGGCCATCATTGATATCCATGAGACCGTCATAATGCAACTCAATAACCAATTTCACTCAAAAGGAAAATACACCTAAGTCTTGATTCTCGATGCCCAAATTGATCTTCCATAAATTAATTGGGTTGTTTAAATCCATGTTTAGCCCTAAGATCCTTATAAATAGGTTTGGATTTATATATACTAAGCTTGAACATCATTCTAAGATATAGTCATGTTTTTAAACATTGACTTGAACCTTAGTCTACATAAGCCTCATGGTCTTTTAAACCTAATAAGTTTAGTTTGAAAAAAAAGTCCCATCACATTAAGAATTAGCATAGGACTTGTGACCTAAAGTTTTATCATGTTTATTAACATGATAAAACCTTAGGTTACAATATTACATTATATCCATTAATTATTTGGGTGAAGGCCCCTCTATATTATTTTTTGGGACTTAGCTTAAATAATTTAGCCTAAAGTTTATATCATGTTTATTAACATGAAATAAACTTTAACCTAAATCCTTTAACCTATGATCCCTTTTATATCCTGATGCTAATTAAATATCATGCACCTTTGTAGGATCGATGACTTACAAATAATAAGAGCAAGCTGATCAGACATAACATAATTAACATGGACTATTTAATAGAACCTCTAAAGGCCTATGTGTTCGATAGATGGTAAATGCGCATTCCATACATGACTGATAGAGTGTAGAGTCCAAGAGGCCTATAAGGATTCCAAGTGGCATGTCTACAAATCCCAAGCCAAATAAGGACCAAAAATGTGCTAGTCCTAAGATCATGATCAATAACCCACATTAATTCATGTACAAAAATTTGATGACATGAGATAAAGCAAAATTTTAAAAGGCAATGACTAGTGATTTTAAAGAATTAATGAAAATACCATGAAAACTATTAGATGACTACAAAATAGATGACAACACAAGTATAAAATGACAAAATCAAGGATTTTGTGGGCATGAAAAGGTAAAATCATAAAGGTAGGGCTCTAAATCAAATCCAAGGCATAAATTTGCCTAAGTCTGAGCAAATATCACCATTAAAGTTGTAAAAAATCCATAGCCTTCTAAAAAATCCCTAATTTGAGCCCAGATCAATCTCAATGAAGCCAAATAGAGCCCTATAAAATATAGACAAGTGCAAACTAATCTAAAGATGATTTATAGGCTATTCGTGGACAAGTTTCTAATCTCATAGTCATGGTAGCTCAAAGACAACAACAAAGGGAGGACACAAATTATACTTAACCTTGGGCATGGAGGAAATGATCTTAAAATACATAGAATTTAATGTTACATCATTAAATACTAGAGATAACAACTGATCCAAACTTTTCTAGACTATTGAGGAGATATAGGCCATCATAAGGGAAGAGCAGAAGAATGCCATAATCAACTAGAGGTATAATAACTTGGTCTCCATCCAAATGACTCATCTCCACTACGTAATGACAAAAATTAAGGTATTACATTATATCAATATCATTTCTCCTATTTTCAAGGACTGTGAGATTGGTTAGGACATGATAGTGCACAAATGTACTTTCAAAAAAGTAGCATATATCTCCCCTCTTACATTTGAAAGTTATCACAAGCTATCTAAAATCTCAAGTGTATTTGCCCTTAATTATAGAATGGCCAAACAAAAATGACATGAAAGCCATCCTTACCCCATGGCTGTACTTAGTGACCCACGTAATCATAAACCCCACTATAAAAATCCTAATTACCTAGTTAAGGGAAAGAATTAGAATAATCATGACACTACTGAATAGGTTGTATGGGTCCCCCTCCATCACCCATGCCAACAAAATATGGGAGGCTTGTGTCTATTTTATGGTGGAAAAGGGACTCAGTCCACTAATAGTTGAGATGATCAAAACTTGTCTAAAATAAAAATTCTCAACAATAAAAAAGAAAACCACAAATCATTTATTTATGAGGTCCTATCTTTTAGATGCCCTACTGACCACCACCAAAATCCCTGACATGAAAAATTGGTCACCTAAAGGTAGACCAACTATCTCCCATCACTATTCAAAATTGCATATATTTAAGTATAGACATAACATATAATTCATTTGTGATTGTGTATATCCAAATATAATAGTAGAGGCCATTATAGGGATTCCTATGGGAAGGGTCATCCCTCTAATCAAAAATTATGTGGAGATAATTGGGGATATATGGTTATATATAGACTACACTATGATTAGAATAGAAGGGACCTTGACTCAACCATTCAAATTACCATTCCATGTGCCTAATAAATTGGTAGAGCAAGAAATAACATACCAATTATTCCATGGTATAGATAGAGTATGCAAGAGCAAAAGGAAAAGATTCATCCACCCTTTTCCTTTGGCCATTAGTAGGACTGTATTATAGAATTGGGAATAGGTAGACACTATCTCTAGACATCAAGAATACTTAAATTTATAGTTAGATGAGTTGAGGCAATGGGACCATTATGATAGGGTTATGAATCATTTGAAGGCAAAAACAATAAACAAGACCTATGAACACCAACCTGGTGTCCATGACACAATATATATTAGAGCCTCTAATTTCATAAAATTATTAGACAAGCTAAAGAAACATAATATCAAGCTTGAGGCTAGGTTGGATAGAGATGAAAAACCACCTGGTGAACTATGGTAGGTGGGACCCATGCAATACCACTTATTACTTGGACCCTGTTCTAAGCCCCTCCAGAACAACAAGTATAAGTATAACAACCTAAATTAAAAGTTACACAAAGTTATGAGAAGGAGAGATTGGAAGAGAGACCTAGTGATGGGGTCTCTTCTTCAATCCAACCTGATAGACTAGAGTCCCCAATTGAATACATTGACAAGATTATACTAGGTCCTAAGGAGATAATGGAGGATGCACTCAAAGTAATTGATGATGCCTATGGATTAGATTAAGAATAATAACAACTAGAGGAAACTCAAGCCCAAGCTAAAGAAGTAGAAAAATGAAATGGGATGGAGATTGCTTTGGACCTAGTTCTATTTGCACCTCTACAAAAGAGGAAGGCTGAGTTAACATTGGTCTCAGTTGGAAAGAAGAAACCAAAGTTAACCTTCACTCATCCTTTGAGTGAAGTTAACTTATTTAGTGATGAGAATCCTATTCATGGGCTAATCATCCTTGAATGGTACCTATATGGAAAAATGCAAAATATTCCAACCGTACACCATTCATGGGCCATGACCAAGGTAGTCAACATCACTATCCATGATGAGCTCAAGCGATGGATATTTGCTTTGATCAAGAAAGAACAATAAAAAAAGATGGCAGCCCCTTTAGGGTCAAGTGGAATTCAGGTGGACACTCTTGGGGTCTCAATTAACACACAAATGGAGATTCCAAGACCCCTAAAGGTGACAAAATCATCAGTCAATGTGCAATTTTACCTAGAGATTATAAGACTAGAAAGACTGGTAATAAAGAAAGCCATGATTTGGGGGTGAAGAGCTCACTTTTTACAGAGTTGAACCATTTTTTAACTTGACTCCAGTAGGAGGTTAGGGACTTGGAAAACACCCAATCCATGAAGAAGATATAGTTGGATTAGCTGATGCTCATTCAACTCAACTAAAATCAAGCATCAAAGGCTTGTACCAAATAATAGAGAACGTATAGCAACAAAATGAAAATCTTGAGATGCAAGTTATTCTATCAATCATTGAGGAAATGATTAAGATGTTTGAGGCATAGTTTTATGATATGTTTGAATCCTTAAAGATAATGAAGATAAGGCATAGTCCACTAGCCCACCTAGATGTAGTAACCAAAAGTTTAATAGCCCAATAGTAGACTTAAAAGGATAAAATGAAGGAGCTAATCAATATACTAGTTAAGGGTCAAATTCTTGATTTTAAAATCATTAGTCTGGCCCATTTGAACACAATCATGGGATTAATTTTTTACAAAATGAAATTTTTGGGTACATGGTCAAGGAACTTGGAAAATATCCTAAGAGATGATAAAGAGATGATGGATAGAATTAAACAACTCCTTGGAACCATGACTGCTAAGCCTACAAATCTTAGTTCCCTAGGCATCATTACAAATGATGAATATAAGCATAAAGTCACCTTGATCATGCAAGAAGTAAGAAGTAAGAGTTAATGTAAGTATGGGACTAGCAACAACAGGATCATGAATATGATCCTAACTATAGAAGAGAAGATTGCTAAGGCACGAAGCATCAAAGAGTCCATGAAAATAAATAATAAGGATTTTGAAGACTTGGCTAACTAGGAGGATGAGTGCCTCTTAGGGTCAACTACCAATTTAAAGATAGTTGATGAACAACATCAAATGGGCATGAGGATTCTTAAACAACAACATGGGAGTTCTTTAGCACAGGGCCCACTAGATAGCTAGTAATATTCTATTTTGTTGGAAAGTTTGTAATACTCTAAAATGGAATATTCTTTTTTGTAAGGCATGTGATAATTTATTGGCCCATTTCCTATATGTCAGTCCACTTGGGAAAAGGGAAATGTATTCTAGAATTTTTAAAAAAATGGATAGTTGTCCTTACTTTTGCATGTTTGTAACTAACATGATTGACTAGTACACTACCCTAACCTCATATAAAAGGAAGTATTACCATTTGTAAAAGGGGAGAGAGTTATAAGAGATAGAAAATACAATATAACTTTTGAGCAATTTAATACAAGCATGTAATAATGTAAAGTTTTGTCCGATTTATTTGTGTGAAATGTTATCATGGGTTCTCTCTTAATTGTTTATTCTAAGTCTTATATTTGAATGTTTTTTTAAGAATTTTGGACATGAATATATAATATAGGGTTTCTAATTTTTGCAAATTCTAGATTACTGAATGTACTTAAGTTTACTTTGTTTCATTTTACTCTACATGAAGATGTGCTATGCTATTTTATTGTAGTAGTAAATCTGGTTCCTACTCGTATTCTTTCATATTATACTTATAAACTATCATGGCGTGTGATGGGATTTGAGTATATGCTATTTCATGTTATACACTGGTTGAATGCATGCTTAGTTGGAATTTAAACCTTATCACAATGTTTGAGACACAGATCAACAATCATATACTTTCTTTCCACCCTACCCTTCATTTTGCTTCTTTTTTTTAAATCACCCTAGTTTAGATATCATTTTAAATATTCATTCCATAATAGTCTTAGATTTGAATTTGATCATAATTCACTAGTGTTAGCATAGATGTTGCATACCTTACAAAGTTTATTAAGGACCAAGGTGGCTTCCAACCACTAATCAATATAAATGTTGTGGAATAGTCTGCATGCTCTACCTCTATTTCACCAAGGATAATCTAATTATCACAACCTAAAACTCATGATTTAAACCTATTGAGTCCTAAAATGAGAAGTGTTCTTTAAACACTGAGAGTGTCTGTGATACACATAGAGGCATCAATAGGAATTTATTAAAGAAACTTTTTGTTTCACTTTTGCATGAAATGTTTTTGGTGGGATTGTGAGTTTATTTAGCTTTATCACTAGATGGTTAGTTTTATCTTCAAATTTTGGTCATGCCATTCCTTTTGAGACATATTACACTCATTTTTATGCATATTAAGTCATTTTCAAAAGGAAATTGTTTCAGTACATACTAAACACTTTTTTGAAAGTATAATTTTGTTTTTAGCATAATAATCATGCATAATGCCTTACTCGTACATTATTTTCTTATCAAGTATGTTATTTTTTGGAACCCCTATGAATATTGTTGTACAACTCATTGTTATCTTATCGAGTATGTTATTTTTTAGAACCCTTATGAATATTATTGTATACCTCATTTTTTATGTAATTTATAGGTGTTCACTCTCATCTTACACACAATGACATAGATTATCCCACCCTGTAGTCTCATGGATCCCACGTTTTTTGAAGCACTTAGTGAAAATTTTTTAGTTACATTAGAGAGTAATCCCTACCAGAATATTGTTGAATCACTTCAAAAAAATGGTCATTTTTTGCATCATTTTAAATATATTTGTGTCCACTCCTCTCTCTCTTTTAATTTTGTCACTTTTTACCTACTTCAACACTTTACCATCACTTTAGAAGAGACATCTATTTCTATCACCATATTCCACCCAATTTAACAGTGTGGGGGGATGGGTGTGCAATGCTTCCTCAAGTGTTTTAAACCTTGTTTTCAAGATCGGTGTTTCATTTGAGCAAGCATTATACAAGGCACTAGTTTTTATTTTGAGGTTGTAGTTATAATGATTAGCTACCCATGCATTTTGGTGAAATTATTTGGCATATATAAGGGCACTTATCATCACATTATATGTTATTTATATTTATACATGGGTACCTCATCATATGCCTAGTTTTTGGGACCCATTTTAATGGATTTTGAGCTCCTTTTATGTATAACATCCCTAAGTTGTACTTAAATATGGTGATGATTTAATATATTATAAATATTCTATTAATTTAAATTAGGATAGTTTTTATTCTAAAGTTAGATACGTGCTCCATAGGGTAAAATTTTTTAAGTTGAAATTAGGGAAACCACTAGACTTTATGATAACCAATAGTTTTCCACACCTTCTTAATCCAGTCATAATTTCATATTATGTGGCTAATAAATAAAGGTATGTTTTATCTTTCTCAATATATATTTATACCCTTTTAATCTATATACATTATAAGATTAGTTCATATCATGTTATTTGATGTCATATATCATGTCATTATTATGAGATATTAAATTTCTCTTATTTAGCTCTTTACCTCACATCTTTCCTATATTTTCATGTGAGATATTCCTCAATTTGAATTTGATCATAGATAATGTCAAATTTTAATAATTATGAATATAATTCAAATGCTTCTTTGAATGTTTAATTTGCACACATGGAAAAAAATCACATGCAAACATTTACTTTTATCTTTATTTTCCTCTTAGATGGATTTATTATTGGTTGTGGCATTGTAAACATCACTCATTTCCTAGATTATAATAACAATATTTGTATATTATTTATACACTTTCTTTATGTATTGATCATCCTACCAAGTAGTGCTTCCTTCTTGAAAAAAAACTCATTTTATATGAATCTTTGATAGTTTGATTATATCCCTTTGAGTGTGGAGAAAATTTAGTGAACCCAATATATATTAATTATTATTTGGTTTTATTTTTGGATCTATGTGATGTCTCTCTCAACATTGACAATGAGATCCTTAAGGTATATCTCCTATTTTTATGTCATATTAATAAAAAAATTATTGGAGTTTTCTTAATTACCCTTATTTTATGAACCATGTTATGATTGTCCCATCACCATTCTTGTATTTCAAAAAAATTTAATCCACCTCACCGACTTCAACATTAGGGGTGGGTCTTCTATACCAATTACTTGGTTAGAAGCCTTGTACTGCATATCATCACTTTCAAACATTTGTTATATGATGTTACACTAATGTTTTGGTAGATATTTGTGGTACATATTCTTATTCCAAAGTAGTATCTTGTATTTATTGTACATGGGTACCTTATGAAGACTATTGTTGGGACACATTTGAGGTTTGTGCCCCTTGCCACCCTTTATTCACACTCCCTTAATTTGTACAAAGGTTGGGTGTTTTTGAAGAGACTTAGTCACATATAGTTTTAGTTTACATAGGGTTTTAATTTTATTCTAATATATTTTATTACAATCTAGATTTTCTATAAATAAGAAAATAGGCTTGCCTTTATATTAGCTAATAGTAACTTACCTTTCCCTTGGTCAATATTTTTTAACCTAAATATAAGTTGACTATAAAAAAATAATTAAGAGTAAAATTTTCCTATAAATGTTTCTCTTTTACTTATATAAATATGGATTACATGAATTCCATGTTATTTCAATAGCTTCCATGAGAGGATATGAAAAAGAATAGAATATCCCTAGTTAAGCATGATAGCTTCTAGTGTTTGTTACTATCTTAGAGGGGATTATTATTATATATTTAATTTCCATAATATATAGTTATGATTTCATATTTATTATTTTATTGAATACTATACATTGTCTAAATTTATGAAAATATGATCCTGGCTAATTTTTGAACAATGAGTTTGCCTCACACATTCTAAAACACACTTTCAAAAATATATTTCATATACAATTTATAGTATGTAGTCATCTACTTGACCATCACTATCCAATCCTAGAACAAATGTCAACATAGAGATTATCTTCTAATACCAAGTACTAAACATGATAAATTTATTGGGAGGCTTCCCTTTGAGTATCGTATTATCTATTGTGATTTGACCCATAAACCTCTCTTTGAAAGATGAAGAAGTTGTTGCCCAACTACTATAAAAATCTACCACATTTATTAATATGGTCTCATTCAAATCTCCAAAAACCCTCAACTTATATGATAAATTATATTTGGTGTTATGATTATCAATGGATTGCCCTTTTAGTCCTTTTAAAGAAATTTTCCAATTTTATAAAAAAATATCAAATTTTATATATTTTGGCATGAATTTCATAATAAAATTCATGAAAGTTTAAATATTTTAATAAATATTTGGAATTTTTTTCTAGATAATGTTTTATAGTGAATTTTCAAAGTTGAGGACCCCTAAATATACAAGTAAAAGTCATGTTTCCTAAGAATTCCTTGTAGGTTTATTAAGAAATTATTCTCGTATGGAAATTCATCAATTCAAAAGCTTTCTATAAAGTTCAAGTTTGTAAAAAATAGATGAGTGGTGTTTTTTTGGTGAATTTTTGAAGGCAATAAGGCTCCTTTAAGGGCTTTACTTAGTTTGTAGCAATGTAGTCCCCTATGTCCAAACCTTGGTCATGTGACCATCTATTTTTTGGCCTTTAGCCCCATACATATGTGACCAATCTACCATATGACTTGTGTCTTTAGTGCTTATCCCCAAGGGCTCTTCCTAGATATTGTTTGGAGATACATATGTTTCAGAGGTCATATATTTTGATTTAATATGCCTGGGAAGCTACCCTTTTTATTTGATTGTGTTTTCAATGGAGTCATTATGGTCAGATCCCTTGCCACTATTTACAACTGATTTATGCCATAAAACTTTATTTCTATAAAACCCTATGGGACAACCACTTCACACACTTTATTGAGCTCATATCTTGAAATCTATAAGGAATTTCCCCTTATTTTATTTTTATAAAGTGTGTATTTTTTCATTTAGACATGTTGATCATTAGTGGATTCGGACTACTCATGTAGATTTTTTTAAATTTGTTTGCCTCACTTAGTGGTAGTTGGTTAGTTTCATCAACCACTTCTACTCATGCCATTATTTTGTATACATTTGATCCCATTTCTACCCACCTTAATGTATTTTATATGTTGGTGCAATATTTATTTATTTACCTTTTATTAAGTTAACCTAGGTAGATTTAATTATGTGATGTTGTAACTCCACCTTTGTGATGTTGTAATTCCACTTCTCATTTAATATTTTTGGAAATTTATTTTACAATTACACTTTATGATCAATATAGGGCTTTGCATATTATAAACTTAATATAATTTGGTAATCTAGTAATATGCTATTATACTAGAGTTAGTGGAAACTATGGAGAGTATCATGGATATTATCTAATTATACATGGTACCAAAGTTATTTATCTTTTAGATCCATCTTCTCCATTATCTATTTCATTGTAAATCCATATTTGAGCCACCCATCCATTTGAGTATTATTCATTGGATCATTTCTATTTTTTTAAGGAATTTTTAAAGGTTACTAAGGGTTTGTAAAAAATAAAAGCTCTTTGTTTGATATAAAAATTCATTAGATAGTAGATATTTTTATTTAAAACAAAGTGTCCTTTTACATCAAGTGTTGATTTGATGTTTTAATATAGTTTTTGGCTACTTTGGGAATCATACAAAAAATAAAAGTGCTTGGTTTAACCTAAAATTTTATCAAAAGGTAGATATTTCAATCTTATATATTTTTTATTATGTCAGGTATAAATTTGGTGTCTATATGGATTTTTAACATCATAAAAACATGTGACAAAACTTAAAAATATCAAATCAAGCTATTTTTTACAAGTAGGTATATTATGTGTTTTGAGCACTTTCCTTTTTTGTTGAGATTTTTGAATTGATAAAATTTTAAATATATTACAAGTTATTTAAACATGATTTTTGGGAAGTTTTACATTATTGTGAGTGTGTTTTCTATGTGAGGTTCACTCCAAAGCCTTTGTTTTTCCATATTGTTATGGATTTGTGCCAATACCTCCTCACCCTCATGTAGGCCAATAACAAAATGCAATGAGAAAATGATATGATTTTATCTAGAGTATGTGATATTTAGGAGAACATGGTCACATTAGTTGAAGAGAATAGGAAAAAATAAAAGCATAACTCCATATTTATCTCACTTATTTCTAGAAAAGATTCAATCATTCATTATTATAAGGCATAGTTGCACACTTGCAACAATATATTGAAACTATAGACACACATTCCATTGAGTGTAATCCATCATGTGATTCACTACCTATTTTAAAATCTGGTATGCATCCACTTGATGTGCTTTTAGATTGTGACCTACTAGATCTTGAGCTACCTTTATGATATGAATCACCTATTTTTGCACACACCATTTGAGATACACCTGCATATGTGTTTGGATCATTTAAAAATCACACCACCAATTTTGTCTCTTGAATACTTTGTTCCATGAATCATCTTGGGAGAGGTATTGGTAAACACTTACAAGGGATTATTTCTCTTATACAAGCTATTAATGGGATTTTTCTCTTTCTCAAGCTATAAATACCTTCTTCCTCCTTGTACATCATAAAATCATTCTAGATAGACTTATTTGATGTCATATAAAATTAAAATTTAAAATTTAATGTTCCTTATTGCTTTCTTGAAATTTTTTATAAAATTTATTAAAGGTTGAAACCCTAAATTATTTTTCTAGATTTTTTGCTTCACAAGATTTATAGAAATTCCAAGTTTGAAAAATTATGATGAAAAATGTTCTTGTAGAAATATTTTAAAAGTAACAAGGTTGTTTAAATTCCTATCCTAGGTCTACAATACATTTGACCCCTACATCTAACCCCTAGTCTACCATGTGATCTTTAGCCCCATCTATGTAGTGATCATTTTTAAATATAACCATGCAAGTTAGGAACTTAGACCTAAAGGGATAATTTTAGCTACCTTTTGCACCTACATGCACTCTAAAGGTGATATATTTTGACTTGGGATACCTATGGGGCTCCATTTATTTTTTGAATAATTATTCCAATGCTGACATTTTAGAACAAACCCTAGTGTTGTCTTATGGAGGAATGCATGTGTAATACTTCCTCAATTATTTTCAACCCAAGTTTTGAAATTGGTGTTTCTTCTAAGTGAGCCTTTTAAAAAACACCAATTATTTATTTGAACAAGTAGTTACAATAGTTTTCTACCCATGAATTCTATTGAAATGGGTTGGAATACTTAAGGAAACTTAGTCTCAAACTATATTTACTCAACAATTATACATGGGTACCTCATGAGGCCTAATTTTTGGGACCCATTTCATAGGATTTGGATCCTAATTTTTACACAACCTCTATAATATTATATTAAAGGTGTGTTTGTTGGCACAATATATTATGCACCTTTTATTAAGTTAACTTGGGATATTTTACTATTCTAAAGTTAGTTAAGTGTACCATAATGCAAAATTTTATAAGTTTAGAATATGATAAGTTCTAACATTTATACTCACCAATAGTTTTCCACCTCTTCATAGTCTAATCAAGTTTAAATATTATGTGGCAATTAAGGAAAGGAAATCTTGATCTTTCTCAAGTTACATATACCCTCTTCATCATCTACATTATAATATTAGTGTTAACTAAATTTGACCCTACAGGTCAAATTAGGAATCTTATAAGTACAAATTGGATTTTTAGGTGTTTTAGAGGTCTATTATTATGTAATAAGGTGTATTATAGGTATTTTGATGTCATTTAATGCTAAATTAGTCTTGGTCTTGGTCATTTTCAATATTTATGTCTTTTTGGGTCATTTTGGGGGTCAAAATAGAGCATTAAATGACTTGTACAACCTCATTGGGAAATATGAAGGTTTAAAATGATGATGTCACACCCCATGTGTCCTAATATGTCTTAAATAACTATTTATAACTAAAAAGTGGTAGGTTCTTAAAAAAAGGCAGTTTTCTTGGAGAAAATGAGCATTTAATGAGGTGTATAGAATTGTATAGAATATTATAATTGAGGAAATTTAAAGAGGGTCCCTTGGTTTGGTATACACTCATTACAATGATTATTTTGATTAGAATCTCAAATAGATGAGTAAAACCACTTCTCTTTCCTTTTACCAAGCTTGATAAGCCAAAATGGTCTTCGGGTTTGTAGTCGACATGATTAGTAGGAGAGGTTTCAAGAAAAATGATCTTGAGGGTGTATTCTAACTCAACCATCTTCAATTTTATTTATTTTTGTAGAGGAATGGTGTCCTGTGCTTTATATACTATTCCTAAGAAGTTGACCTATCTAATTTACTTGCTAATCTATACACCCTATATATTTTGTTTTGGTTTGGGGAATTCCATACAATCTAACTTCTAATGTTGATTTGAGATAATGTTATCTCCCTCCTTAAATTATATATATTCTTGGTTTCATGTTTAAAATTGATTTAATAGCTCAAACAAGTCACTTTTTAGGAGGGTGTTGATATTGAACTTGCATTCAATTTCCACCATTTTCAAGGGCCTCTTTCTCTACAAGGGATTTGACATGATGTAGCATGGTGTTTCACTTAGATAAATGGTTGTGGTAACATCATTATTTAAAAATTTTCAACATCCAAGGTAAACATCATTGAGGTTGTATGCCATTGGCATGTATAATCATCTCTTAGCTCATCCTCAGTCTCAGTTATGTTTTGTAAAGGATCTAAGAACATCCATAGAAGTGTGATAAAGGTTTAAAATATGTGAGATATATTATAGCAACATGAGTTAGTTATTTTAGTTTCAAAATGATAAGGAGAGTAATATAGTAGTCATATATAATACTTTTACTTAGGCTCCTAACATTAGCATGCACCCACAAGTCATATAATAGGGTTCAATGTTGAAAATGAGGTGTGGGAGTTTGTTGAAGATCTGAAACATCATAAGGTTTAATGTAGATACCATGAGGAGAGGTCAATTGAATTGAAGGGCAAATGTATATCCACTATCTATCCTCATACTTACTGCCTATACCTTAAAAATGGCCACCTATAGGTGGTACCATAGAGAGATAAGATGTCATAGGAGAGTGTTAAAACAAGTGGTGAGACTCATTTTGAGATACTAAAATTTTTAAAGGATTATAATAAACCCATGAGAGTTCTAAGTTGGTATTATAACTATGGGGAACATTTAAAAGGTGAGATGACTGTATTTTGGGACATAATCCCCAAAGTGTGAAAATAGAGCACCCTATCCTTTTGTTGATATCTTATAACAATAATGAAAAGATTTATGGTACATATTAATGACTATAAATTGTGTCCTATATATAGGAGAAGGTATTTTAAATTTTTTTAGGGTAGATGAATTAAGGATAATGTTTATTTAAAGGTCCCAATATGCACTTACTAATTTCAAGCAGTGATCACCTAAAGTTTTGACTCCAAGGTGACTCTAACACTCAGAGTTGAAAGTGGAACATATCTTCATAATGAATTACCATGATAGGTTGAAGAGGAAGAATTTTCCTCAATAATTTACCAACAAGGGTTTAGGATCAAGGTGGTAAGTTTCATACACACCTATAGGAGTCCTCTCATTTGAAATTAGTCACCTACAACCAACCAAATGTGAACGTTTGGGAAGGTGTTTTATTTATAGTGAACCTAGGAGAATAGTAAACTAGAGCATGAGGTG
Organism: Torreya grandis; assembly: GCA_037957365.1. Taxonomy (NCBI): domain Eukaryota; kingdom Viridiplantae; phylum Streptophyta; class Pinopsida; order Cupressales; family Taxaceae; genus Torreya; species Torreya grandis. The sequence continues at coordinate 306,398 of JARHVA010002094.1, read as the reverse complement.
AACCTTTTTGAACATGAAAAAAAAATAAGGAGAGGTTAGTATATTGATTTTTGTTTAGATAAACACCATTATATGCCCCTTCATTTGATAATATGCACCTACAACCAATTATAGATGACTATGAAGGGTAGTGAATAAAAGGAAGATGATTCTTGGTGATTGGTATGTTAAATACATGAATGAATAGGTTAAAATAATTTATAGATGATTATGGAAGGTTTAAATAGGTCTCATTCACTAATTTTGAAGTCTAGTCCATCTTAAACCACCTATAGGTGTAATATAGTAGGTAGGGTAACACAATCATAACTAATAGAGTAGAACATGGTTGAGAATGTAGACATGGATGATTTAGAATGTTGGTAAGTATATAAAACACTTGTAAAATTATAATTTTCACTCTATGATGAACTAATAACATATAAATAGGGTAGGAAAGGGATTCAATCAAGCATACATAGTTCACACCAAAACACTGTGCACAATCCTCTTTTACATAGTTTGTCTTAGGTTTTGTAAAAGTTGAGGGGTCTATTGATAAGACCAAGGGATAAAAATTAGTATAGAACAAATATAAGACTTGGATAACCTAATATAATAATCACCATTTTTTGATAAAATAGGGGATTTCCCTCTATTTTATCTTAGACAGAGGTCACTCCCCTTGAGCAAAAATCTTGTAGTCCTTAAGATGGGAGATAAAGGATGAGATATGAGTTGTTTTGATAATGAAGAGAGATGTATTAATATCTAATACACATAATAAAACATGAGAACATTTATGAGGAGGATGAAACTCAATAGGATGTTATAAACCCTCAAGTATGCAAGCATGCATGCCAAGCATAGTTTAGGCCTAAAGCCAAATGGAGAACCACTTTCAATTATAATATGGGGTGAAAGTTATAATGGATTGTATAATGTATATTGGGGGAAAATATAGTTATATAATCTATTGGGATGTAAGGGAATTCATTAAAAATCCCCTTTTTATTTAAAGATAACTCAGGCCTATAAGAAATGGAAGAACAAGCTTGATATGCCAAATTGAAGTGCTTACATCTCCTTGAAGTATATGCATGGGGATATAAGAGTTTTGAGATGTAGAAAAGGGTATTAAACTTTTAATTTTTATAATTTTTTTGTAGTTCTAACCTCAGGGATTTATGAACAAAGCCTATGATCCTAAAGCACTCAAAACCCTCACAAACCCTAGTTATAGACCTGGTGAAGGAAATGGAGATGGAAAGATACTCTAATGACCTAGTTTGACCATGAAAGTGATTGGATATTTTATAGGACTCAGTCAAGATCCATACCATTTGGATGAGTTGTACACAATTATATGGATAGAGTACAAAATAGGGTTTTCTTGACTATTTTATGCGTTGTATAGGTTATAGGAGGTCTCAAGAGATTAAATCAACTTTTGGAGTGATTTTAGGACTTATGATAACCCAAAATATACATTTAATTACTTATAAAAAATCCTAAGTATTCCAAAAAATCTCTCATCTTAGCCAATCTGAATTGGCATAGTGAACATGATAGTGAGAAGGGTGAAAAGCTTAAAGTAAGTTGATTTTAAGGTGTGCCTAATGCCTCTAAGGTCATGGATGGTCTTGAAACATGTAAATAACTTAATTTTATATATTTTCACTGGAAAATAAAGCCAAATTTGAATCTAAGTGTGCAAGGTGTGTGAAAGAGGAGTTTATTTGATTGGAAGTAGTGATGGCTCACTTCCATAAGATTATAGATTGATAGGAATGCAACCAATGCATGGATAAACATGTTTGAAACCATTAGCTCTCATTCTAATCATGAGACCTATCCATATTAAGTTTTGGGAAATTCAAATAGGGGTAAATGATGAAGGTAATTTCCTTATGCAAAATGAGAACTCCTATGCCACATTTGAAGAGTTTCATGACTTGGGGTGATACTTGTGCTTCCTAAATTTTCATGATTAGTTTCATACTCTCTTATCATACACATGTAACTAATATAATATTTATATGTGTCCTTATGGCATTTTTAATTATTTCTTCTCCTCTCTCTCAAGTTCTATAAGAACTAGCCATTTTGGCCTTTGTAAATTATGTTCCACATGAGTATGGTGAAGCCCTACTCATTTGCATACCATGGATCAATAAAGAAAATTGTTTTTTACCTCTTCTATAACTATTATTAGTGTGTTAACTTGAATGATTGATTTTGATTAGAAATTACTATTGTTTCTTTAGCATTGTTGTTTCACTCTCCCACCTTTTTATAGTTGGAAAGCTTCTTCTTGTAGGTCATGTGAAGTGTTATATGATGTGTTAAGGTTAAGTGAGTTAGTATATTAAAAAAGTTCCATACTAGGCCTCTTGTCTAGTACTCCTATCCTAAACATTCATCACAACCTCATAATGAAAAATTGATGTGAGAAGATTCAAATTAGAGAAGTGTATGTTTAGTTGGTATTTTAGTTTCATGTGTGACATGCAGCTGGTCGGTAGTCATCAATAAATTTTGTGTATCACCTCCTTTAGGATAGTTTCCTTTCAATTTTCTCTCTCCGTTTTCCCTCACAAGTATAGGTGTAGTAGTGGTCTACAAGTGATACATCAAGGGAGCTAACCCTATCTAGAGATTCACCTCATTTTTAGGCTACCCAAAACCTAGAGGTGTTTCAATTATACCAATTAGATGAGGAGAGATGAGACATCTCCTAAAAGTGTGTAAATCCAAGTGACAACAATTAGTTCATATCATGTTATCTGATGCCATATATAATGCAATTATTATGAGATATTCAATTTATAGTATCTAGTTATCTACCTCACATATCTCCTATTTTAGCATGTGGGATATGCCTCAATTTTAATTTGATCTTGGGTAATGTCAAATTTAAATAATTATTACTCACATGGAAAACAATCACATGAAAAAGTTTATTTTTATATTTCATGCTCCTCTTATATGGATTTGTGATTGGTTGTGGTAGGATAACATCACTTCTTTCCTAGATTATAATGGTAACTTCATCTATTGTGTGTACACTTTACTTACATATCAAACATCCTACATAATAGTTCTCACTTCTCTAAGAAAATATAATATTTTTTATGGATATTTGACATATTGATTAAATACCTTTGAGTGTGGAGTTAATTTTGGTGGTCCTACTATCTCTTAATTATTTTTTGGTTTTATTTTTGATCTATGCGATGGTTTTCCCACCATAGATCTCATCACTAATAGACAAAAATATTCATTAGTGTTTTATTTTTTAGCATTATTTTTTGAAGCATGTGATTATTGTCTCATCACCACTATTGTCTTTCTCAAATTTTAATCCATCTCATCTAAGCATTAGAGAGATGGTTGTTATGTACTATTTTTTTGGTTAATATTCTTGTAGTGCATCTCATCACTTTAAATAATTTGTTCTATGATATTACACTAATATTTTTTATATATCCTTATGGAACATCTCATTATTATAAAGTAGTCTCTTTAATTTATTGTACATGGGTACCTCATCAAGCCTAGTGTTAGGTCCTATTTTTTAGGTTTGAGCCTATTATTTTTTATGCACACTTTAACATGGGGTGTTGGTGAAGACACTCATTCACACATAGTTTTAGTTTAATTATTATTTTATTATAAATAATTTTATTAGTATTGAGATTTTTAAGAATAATAAAATAGGCTTTATTTTATATTAGCTAATAGGAACATAATTTTTCCCATAGGTAATCAAGTTTTTGCCTTAATCTAAGACAATAAAAAAAAGAGAATATGACTAAATTTTTCCTTTAAACATATTTCTTATCCTTATGTACATATGTATTACATGCATTCCATGAGATTTAAATAGCTTCCATGAGAGCATATGAAAGAGATGAGGGTTTTTATAGTAAAGCATGAGAGCCTATAGTGTATGTTTCATCCTTAGAGAGATTATTATTGTATATTTAATTTCTCTAATATAGAGACTTTATTTCATGCTTATTTAATTCCTTTTATGTTGAATTTGTTTGAATTTATGAAAATATGATCTTGAATAATTTATGAATAGGGATTTTCCCTCACAAATTCTAGAACACTCTTTCAAAAAAGGATTTCATAAACCATCTCTAGTATGTATTCATGTTTTTAAACATCACTATCTAATCCCTAAACAAATGTCAATGAATAAATTGTCTTATAATCCTAAGTACTAAAGATGATCAATTCATAGGGAGGCTTACCTTTTGGTATCATATCGGCTATTGTGATTTGATGTAGAAGATAAAGTTATACTATATATATTAAGGTGGTCTATTTCAAATCTATAAAAATCCTTGACTTGCATGAAAAATTATCTTTAGTGTTGTATTTATCAATGGATTGCCTTTTTTAGTGGCTATCTTTTGAGCTACCTATGCTCCATAGGCAATATCTTTTTATTTGATATGCTTAGAAAGCTCCCTTTTTGTATTTGATTGTGGAACAAATCCTTACCACTATTTACAATTGATTTATTCCATAAACATAAATAATTACTATGAAACACTATGGGATAACCCATGCATGCACTTTATTTATCTCATATCTTGATATCTATAATGATTTTTGAATTTTTTTTTAACATGTGCATTTTTTAATTTATAATGGAAGTATATTCTTAGATTTGATTTATGATGTACAAAATTGAAGATTCATTTGTTTTTTAATCTCCCTTTCTCCAAATCTAGCATCATAACTCACACTAAAAAATTATGAGTAGTTGTGAGAGATTCTATTTTTAGTTTTCAAACTCATACACATTAGTTTTCTTATTTTGTGAGGTGTCATTCTTGTTGTGCATTGTTGGCACACTTATTTTGTACACATTTGGGATATTTTATATAACCATTTTTGACATTATATGATGGGTGTATTACTCATTTGAGATTATTCTCATGTAATGGAAATGCTTATTTATTTTCCTTGATTTTTATAGGTATTTAAATCAGCCTCATTCCCAAGACCCTACTAAGTAAATTTATTATATTTCTTATATGAAACTTTTTGATAGATCTCTTTCTACACATTTGGACATGTTGTCTACTTGTGGAATTGTACCACTCATATATAATTTTTATGAATTTATTTTACCCACTCAATAGGAGTTGGTTAGTTTCATCTACCACTTTCACTTATACCATTATTTTATGAACATTTAAGGTCCCTTTTTACCCACCTTACTACATTTTTTTATGTTGGCACAATATTTATATATTCAAATTTTATTAAATTAACTTGAGTAAGCTATGTGATGTTACAACTCCAATTTTTTAATCTTATAACTCCACTTCTCATTTCCTACTTATAGCAATCTATTTTATCAATATCCCTTATTATCAATATAGGGGCTTGTTTATTATAAATCTAGTAATATGATATTGCATTAGAGTGAATGCATTTTGTGGAGAGTATCATGGGTATTCCTTAATTATAAATGGTATTGAGTCATTTATCCTTTACATACATCTTAACCATTATCGATTTCATTGAAAATCCATTTTTGAGCCACCCATCCATTTGCGTATTGTTCCTTTGATTTTTAAATATCAAAATTTGGTAAAATTCCATCTTTTATGTCATTTATAATAGCTTTGTACACATAAAATATTAATATAAAATAAGGTATCTATTGAAACATTTTACTTGAGTCTTTGTTTATTATGGTATATAAGTTTGTATATTACTTATTCATATTTCCATTTTATCATAAGGATCATCAATATTGGTCATTTGTCCTTATGGATAAGTCTAAAAGTTTTAGACATCAATGGACTATGACCCTCTGTATGAAGCGTAGACTTGTCTAGGTGTAATATTTAGAACTTTTTTAGAGTCACATTTCATTTAATTTTTATTTTTTCCATTGGGTCTTATGTTGGGTTAGATTTTGCATGATAATAGATCTAAAATTCAAAATAAAAACATCTATAAATACAAGACTACTCTAAGGCATTAAGAATAATTATCATCATTCTTAAAAACTATTCAAATATTTTCATGTTCTATCTCTAGATTTTTTGAATCTAGATTCAAGATTTTCAAAGATCGAATTCATATTTAGATGCTTGTGTCAAGGGTAAATTAGGAGAAAACACATCAATATTTGTATTCATAATTATTCACTAGCACATATGTGGGAGAACTACATTTAAGTTTGATCCCTCTTATGAGTATTGATAATGTAGTGTAGTACTTGGTTTTTCAATGAGGATTGACCAAGGTCAGTCCAACATAAACCCTTTCACTCAAAACCACCTATTTTATATCAATTTGTTCTATGTGAAAGAAACTATGGTTTTTTTCATTTATCATATTTCATGTGATAATATGGATTTGAAAGCACATCAAACAACCCTAATCAATATAGGCACACGTAGTGTAGTAATCAAATTTTTGTCATAGTCAATAGGGATAAATTCATGGTAAATGAACTATAGTGACTTGAGATACTATCCACTTATAGTGATCTTGTCCAAGAGTATTCCTTATTTTTGTTGTTGATCTATCAGTTTCATATCTCTACTTATTTATGTATTTTACCTCTCATTAGTGATCATAATCATCTAAAATAAGTCTACAATCAATGGACAAGATTAACCTACATTGCAATCCACTTAAAATTGACTTATCTAGAAGTAGTTTATATTTATAAACGTGCACAACCATCTATTTCACTAATTTTCAAAGTCAAACATTTAAAACAATCTAGTGAAAATCTTGATTTGAGTTAAGTTATTTTAATTCTAGTTCTTTCCTAAACTAGTAGTTTTCCATATTTGAAATTTGTTAAAATCAAAATTGTTGATCATTGTACATATTTAAAATTTTGATATACTCTAGTTTTACATGTATAATTAATTAATACATTTATGTGTTTATGAAAAAATACGGTAAAACATATTGGTGAATTCATACATTTTAATTTTGAACATTAATTTCTTTGTCAATTGTTATATTAGGGATTCAACTAAAATTTTAATTTCTAGACACTAAATATATTTTATCTTTAAACTTGGGGCTTCTAAATTTATATTTTCCTTGCACACAAATCTTTATTTGTCATTTTTTTCAATTGTCTTTTATTTCTTTCTTTCTTAGAAACTATGTTCTACTAGTTTTGAAACTCATAGGAGTTATCATTCTGGGCAACCTGGTCTTCAGTTTTACCTCAACCATGGTGTGAGGGGTACTAATACTAAATCCATTAGATGGGTGTGTGTGTGTGTGTGTGTGTGTGTGTGTATATATATATATATATATATATATATATATATATAATTTTACACCTACCTCATGGTATATTGGAAATGTTTACATTTTATTTTTAGCCATGGTAAGCCTTCAACATTAGTACAATGAACTAGTAAGTGGTTAGCTATGTGAAGTTAATCACAATGTAACCTAGAGACTAGATAATGTGACTATGGTAATAGTTTAATCTTCTATAGTATGTTAACTATTTAAGACTGGAATAAACATATCTAAGAGCTTACAAAATAAACACACACTACCTAGTTAAACCCATTAATATCATTCCTTTCTTGGTATGATAGATTTTTTGCTAGTAATAAACTTATTAATTATCATATTTTATATATTGTGGGTTAAAAAATAGAAAATGTATTCTAAATATGAAATTAATAATGATGTTCATCATTTATATTTAATTCTATCTAAAAATACTACACCTTGTGCTTATAAAATTGAATGGACAAATAGTCACACTTGTATAATTTTTGATGCTTCTTACATTAAAGAATAATATGATTGTGATAGATATAATTATTATTATGAAAATAAATATGATTGGTACAATAATTAAGAAAATAATGAAGGGTAAAGTGAACCAATTAACTTAAAAATTGCACAACCAATTCCTCCATTGTATATCTCTTTTCATAAATTAGAAAAAAAAGAACATGCTGATAATGAACATACTTTCTACATTAATCTATCAATAGGAGATAAATATGAATATTAAATAATTAGTGCACCTTTATTACATTTTAAATTTGATATTACATTACATCGCATCAAAAAATATAAGTAAAATAATCATATCCTTGAATAGAAATGATATATGTTACAAATTAATGTGTTATACCTTATTTCTCTCTCTCCCACACATACACAACCACACAGAACCACCCCACCCCAACACCCCCCCCCCCCCCCCCCCCCCCCACATACATAAGAAATTATATGATGTCAATGTATATGATATCCCACACTATAATTTAATAATGGATGAAGATATACAATATTGAGAAATATTTTTTCCTCCTTCAGAAGTTTTAAACAATATTATAACATTTAATGATACTCCTTAACCTACTCTTAAAAAAGCTAAGGATACAAATCAGTGTGATATATAATAATAATAATAATAATAATAATAATAATAATAATAATAAAGTGATAATATAGATATGGAATTTAAAAGTGATGATACTAAAATATTATTTAATGATTCTCAATATAGTCATCCTCTATCCATAAAATGCGAGTCTCATGATAATAATAATTTATATGACTCTTTTATATTTCTTTATTCAAAAGAATCCAATCAAGAGCAATGTGATGTTTCTCCTCCTATGAAAATTCAAATCTATAAGCTAAGTAATGATTCCCAAGGTTGCACTAATTTTATATTATAATACAATCCCCAATCATGTCATGACATTTTTCATGATTATATCATACCAATGTTTAAAATATATGACCAATTATATCCCATAAGTGAGTAATTCCAAACCACTACTATTACTACTAGTTATATTGTATCCATGATGCATGTTATTGGTGACCACCTCCAAAAGTAGGTTCTTGATCTTAGTTTACAAACTAGATCATGTTGTGCAAATATCAAAGATATTTTTATCTTAGGGAAACCCCTTACGTGAGCTATATATGAACATCCATATCTAAGAGAATATGTTATGCCTACACTACCATTGTTCATGTACCCATTTAGCTCAATATTTGATTTATTTCAGAGAATAGGGAAATTATGGACACATTATCCTAAAGGATTTTTGTAGAAACCTCACAATAGATGTTACATAATGGATTTATAGTTTACTTAGTATCTCCCTATCTAAATTAAAAAATTTAGAAGATGCATTTTTATTAGAATATCATAAACACATGGTACCTAAGTTCACATTAGAACATCTATAAATTTTGTAACAAGCTCATGATGAACTTATCAAATATTACATTTTAAAATTCAAATATAATAGAAATTATCTAACTTATTAACCCTCACATTTAAAAAAGTAATTTATCTTTTATACTGGTTCTTATCTCCATTCAAAAAAAGAGAAATGCATAAACTTTACACCTCTTTTAAGGAATTATACATGAATGTGCTCAAATATTAATGTGATCTCAATTCCACAACACAAAAAGGTTACTAAGAGTTAATCATCTTCACACAAATAAGCAATTATAAATAAATAGAGGATGTTAGATTTAACATCCAAACTAAAGAATCTATTTAAAGTCATTCATGTGATAAATTAGTCAAGGGAAACAACTAAAATTAAATAATAAGAAATTAAGGTAATCAATAAAGGGAAGGAACCAATTTAAAAAGCACATCCTAAATTAAATAAATATACTTTTAGTAAGAGGCCATCACTTTAGTTTGATATATTCAAAGATCAAACACATGATATTATACACATATTATTAAACATAAAGTTAATCACTCTTCTTAATAATTACTATCATCCTCCTCATCATCAGAGTATATAATTGACAAACCATTTTTCACATATCATGGTATAAGTATACATAAGGATAATCATTTTAATGTATTTCATGAAAATATATCACAATTAGTAGATAAAAGGGTTATCACATTTATAAAGTTGGACAACAAGATAACACAGTCATCTCCTTCATCCTCTCCTATAAAATCAATGTTATCTCAAATAGAACCCATGATCATTTAGACAATTATCAATGATATAGACATAGAGTATTTTGATGTCAATAACATGCAACAAAATAATACATGAAAAATGAAATTTATCCAAAGTATGGGATATAATGAGCAAAATTTACATCATAAATATGGTTCCAATATACGACATATCTTTTTTATCAATCACTTTGGGAATCAAGATAGTGAGCATGTTTTTCATTGCATAACATACTAATCTATAAATAAATGTAGTTTTAGAACAAATTTATTTACATAAAATGAATGAAATAATCAATAAGGATAATATCAATTTATCTTTCACTTTCTAAGGTGGTTTGTTAACACTCCAAATAAATAAAATAGTAGGGACACAAAAGTACATGATCAAAGCACATATTAAATAGCAAAAAACATGGATATGAAAGTAGAAGCATAAAAATTGAGATTAGATATATGAATATGTAATGCATACTTCAAAAATATCAAAATATCATCAATAATATCAACTATAAATTCCATAGGTGACTATTACAATAGAAAATATCTCTACTACTACAAAGCCACAAATATAATATCATAAGGATAATCAATATGGTGAACAATTTATATTTCCATGAGTATGGTCAACTTATTTTATAGTTTATGATTAAATTAATTACATGCATGCATAATAAATTAAAATGTCATATCATTAACAAATTTCATTTATAATAACATCATCAAATATATAAATCTAATAAGTATTAGTGCCATCATATTATCCCAATAAAAAAAATCTCAAGAACATGTACATTATAAAATTACACATAATCCAATACAATAAAAAATACATACATACATACATGCATACACACACACACACAATGTTCTACATGATAAAAATATAAAATAATACACTATAAATCACTAATGGGCTCATCATCCTATGCATATCTACCTCCATCTACTAATAAAGGACAATGAGAAAATGATCCTCCACTATCATTTAGTCATGATCATGAGTGAAATTGAATCCTCCTCTTACAATCCTCATACATGATCCCTTGGGTCTATAAGGCCATGTGATCTCATGATAGTTATAATACTCATGAAGTAAATTATGACCTACACTAACTAATGGATTAGGATGGGACATATGATGTCTAGTAAGTTTTACCATTAGCAGGTTGTGATTGATGATAATTACCTCTCTCTCAGCTATCACATCATCATGCTTTATTATTAATACAACATAGGCTTTAGTAGATATCACTAAAGGATAAAAAAGGGAGAATGCTCACCCAAAATATTAATCACACACTCCAAAATAACATTATGGACTACCTCACTAGGCATATATTGTTTAACGACCTAGACAAATGTATTTATGATGAGCATCTAATACTCATCATCTAGTGAAAAATAACTAAATATTTGATATCAAAACCAATGTTATCAAAATAAATAAGACTATATAAAAAATATAAATACACATATATACTTGTAGGAGGAGCTTAAGGACTAGATTTTATCACACCACCCACATCCACTCCACATTGTGTCTTAAGAGGATCCTTTATGACAACTGCAAATAAATTATACCACCTATGAGCCAACCACCATAATGTATACGGTGGTGTATAACCAATGTCATATAAATCCAATGTCTATATCACAATATCCAAATCTACTATTAATATAGGAGATAAGTATATAAAAATAGGTCAACCCATATCCATTACCCATAGTGGTTCTCTCACAGATCATCTCCACACAAATGGTGTTAAGGGCACATCTTATAGAATTATAAACTACTACATGACAAAATCAAACTATAAATTCTCATATACATCAATCCATTGGTCATGTATCCAATATCTCACTAAAATTCACCTTAGTTGCACCCTATCCTTTGTCCATCCTCCAAAACCCTTGTATGGCATCCATACAATGTCAACAATGCATAATCCATATAGTACCTAACAATCATAGGTTATACTCAGGCACCTCTTGACATACATTTTTGGATGATCCCATACAAAAAAAGGCATCCATAAATATTAAATCACTGTAATGTGCTCATAGGCCCAAAATTATAAAAGAGTGGATGAGCCTAACCATCTTCCAAACCCATCTTAGGTAAACATGTGCAAATCTCTATATAAGTGGGTGAACATGGTATAAATTGAATAATAAATCATAATATTATCCTAATTATTTCACATAAATTTGTGTATTTGGTATGAAATATACACATCACCACCATTAACCACAAAAAGTGAAGCCACTAGATCACAAATAAACTTTTGAAGACACAAAACATTTTCTAGTACAATACTTGACAATAGAATGGTAGCATAATTTAGGTTATAAAAATTACCCTAAACATGTCTAATCATATACTCATGAGATTGAGATATATGGGCTATCCCACCACCACCTTATAAGGTCATTCATCTCCAAAAATTAGAAACTACACAATCCTCCATACATCCTCTAAGGTCACTATCATTTCCCCTATCAAGAGCTAGAATGTACAAGTGTCTTAGTACAAATGCTTGGTTAAGATAGTCATCATATGAATGTCATATGGAATCAATACCATCTATAAAATATTAACAACACTGGTTTCATCCATTTTATCTCTCTTATCATTAGTTAGTGTAGGTTCATGTACGATATCCATCATATGGCTCCATGTAAACTTGTGGGTTCACATATCTACATGTAATAAAAAATTAAAAATTTTATACCAGAATTAAATCAAAAAATTAAATCTTAGTAGATAAAAAATAATAATATTTTTTTTTAAATATCTATAGTTTGGCAAAAAGGACCACAAATAGGTCCAACATAAATTATACAAGTCTATAACTAAGCAGATGGGTTCATGGACAAGTTTTCACACATATTGGACAACTCCAACAAGGATATGGACATTATAAATGCTATAATTATAGGAATAGTAATATAAAAAAATGTATTTAAAAAATAAAAAATTAAGTTAAATTTCAAAATATACATTTGTCAAAAAATTGAGTTTTTTAGCTTACAAGGGTCAACACATCATCAGACTACAAGATGGCCCCAACCTGCTCAACTATGGTAAGCCTGAGCACTCTCCATTGTGGATTTTATCTCTGATCTCAAAAATCATAAAATATCAATACTCAAATGAATTATAGTTTATTTTCAACCAACATATTTATATGGGCTGAATTTTTCTTTTTCAGACTTCAAAAGCCTTTATAACTAATTCCTCTCAACCTTGCACACATGATATCTCGAGCAATAAATATCAATATCAATCGCCATAAGTTGAATTAGAATAAACATGATGTGTTCTTTTGCATGGTTCTATTTACATCATGTCAATAAAAATTTTCAAAAATGAAAAAATTAATGCTTACATACCTATGCACATAATTTCATATATATTCATTGTTATCTCTAAATAGATTTACTTTAACTATTTCCTAGGAAGATATTTATTACAAAATGATCATCATATTAAAATAATTATCTTATAAATGGTGAGAATGTAAATATTTTAAAATAATAAAATAAACCAATATGTAATCAAATAAACTATAATTCATTCAAACATAGTGCAAAACATACACCTTACTCTTTCCATGCAACACACTCAATACTCTCATCACTCACATTAAAAGGGGGAATTCATTTGGTTTATTACAAAATTAATTTTAGCACATCTCAAAAGATTCAGAATGATTCAAATTAATCACATACTAAAATTTCATGCAATGTATCTAGAAAGAAATTACATAGTAATATAAATACTGGGGGCCTTGATATAAAAGTACACAAAATATATGATTAAAAGTAATGTAAATTCAGATTCTATATATAGAGTTAAGATTTTTAAAAGATTTTAAAAAATTAAAAAATTAGATATATGAAATAAAATGGCACATTTAAATAAATTATTGAGGCATATGACATGCACATGTACTCGCTTTTCAAAGAATCACAATACATAATCATACAAACTTTAATGCATATGCAATTGCAATTAAAAAATAGCTATATGTAGAAACTATAGTTATAATTAAGCATATATGTGCATAAAATTATATATCACTTAGCATAGATTTAGGAGGAATGATACTTACTCATGCTCATGCTTATTCAAATTTCAAAGTTACAATTTAAAAGTTTAAAATTCAAATTTAATGATAATTATTCATGCACATGTCAAAGATTAAATTTAAATTTTTAGAATAAAATAGTTGTCATTTCAATTCAAATCTATGAGAAATGTGGTAATGATGGGTGCATGAATATTATTCATTCTCTTTTGATCATGCAAAAATTAAAATCTAGATCTATTTGTAATGGCGTGATTAAAATATGTTATGGGTAACATATGTTGAGGTTCAATGATGCTTAACAACCATGGCATTACTTTTGGAAAATCCATTATGTGGTTCAATATTCTATTGTGGGTGGTGTATGTTTGATTTTTGTGACACTTAATGGCCTTGGCATCACTTCTAGAAAACCCATCATGGTTCTATTTTTTTAGATTAGTATATTTGGTACTAATCCCCTTTCATTAGAGTTAGAATAATGAATCATTCCAAATCAATATCTTGATTACTTAAATTAAAAAATTGAGACTTCATCACTCTCAAATCATCAAAAATTCAACATAAGCAACTACTTCTATAAGTGATTCAACAAGGGGGCATTTTTTATCCATCCTCTTATCTAAAGATACAATATCAAAACTAGTTTAATCACTCAAGTTGATATGGGTCATGGATATAGTGACACCTGATGACATATCACTCTCCCTTTACCACTTGGAATATTGCTCATTTTCTTGGCCAAAAAATGAAAAGGATCAAAATCATCCTTTATCTAATTTATGTAGCACAAGAATATCCATAGGTATAATGGTGTACCAAACATACATGTGTACTTTTTACTCCCTCTTTACCTTTACAATTTCAAATCTGGGGTTTCAAATTTTATATATGGACATTAACTACTACATGTGTTATTGTAGATTATATCATGACATACCTTACACAATCAAAATTTTGAGTCAAAAGACAAAGTGTGCCATATACACTCATGTTTCATTTAATTCTTTTACTCTAGTAATTTAAATACTAATATAAGGGGGGGGGGGGATGTAGGCACCCAAATTTGGTAAAAGTCCATATTTTATGTCATTTATGGTAATGTTTTTAAACATAGACTATTGACAATGAATAAGGTATTTATTCATGCATTTTACTTGAGTCTTTATTCATTTTGGTTTGTAAGTTTGTCTATTGGTTATTCATTTTTCCATTTTATCATAGGGATGCCCAATTTAGATAATTTTTTATTTTGGATAAATCCATAATTTCCAAACACGACCAGCCTATGCCCTTATCCATGAAGTGTGGACTTGTCTAGGTTCATTTATAGAATGTCTTTCAAGTCATATTTCATTTTTTTTTCATTCAAATCTTATCTTGGGTAATATTTTTGATGCTAATAGGTCCCAAATTCAAAATCAAAACATCTATAAATACAAGGCTATTCTAAGGCATCAAGTTTGATTTTCATCACTTTCAAAAGCTATTTCAAAGATTTTAATGTTCTATATGTAGTTTTTTTTTAATTAATATTCAACATTTTCAATGGTTGACTTCACATTTACATGTTTTTGCTAAGGTTAAAATAGGATAAATAACATCTAGACTTAGATTCAAAATTTCACACACGCATGCAAGTGGGAGAAGTAAATTTGAGTTTGATCCCTCTTCAAAGTATTGGAAATGTAGTGTAGTACTTTATCACTCAATGGGAATTAACCAAGGTCAGTCCAACTCAAGCCATTTTTATTGACACCCCCCATTTTATATAAATTTGGTTTGTGTATAGGAAACTATGATTTTTTCATTAAAGGTATTTTTTGTGATAATTTCGATCCGAAAGCATATCAAACAACCCTAATAAAGATAGGTGTAGGTATTGCAACTTAAATTTTTTGTCATAGACAATAAGGATAAGTCCTTATTCAATGAATTAAATCATCCTATACCATTTTCCACTTATAGCTATCATATATTGAAAAACTCCCTATTTATATTTTTGATCTATCATTTCTCTAACTTTTCTTTTTTCTATATTTTCCCATTAATCAATCACCATAGTCAAAAAGACAAGTCTATGATCAGAAAACAAGAGTAGCCTACACTGTAATCCACTTACATCAAACCTATCTAAAAGAACTTTATGATTTTTTTCCTAATTCTAAACATGCATAGTCATTTATTTCACTGATTTTTATAGTAAAAAATCTGAAATAGTCAGCAAAAAATGCTAGTTTGAGCTAAGTTGTCTTATTTATAGTGATTTCATGAAATAATATTTTTCCATATTTAAAATTTATTAAAATCATAATTTTTGATCATTTTAAATATTTAACATTCCAATATAATCTAGTTTTAGACCTATACTCACACAATACATTTTTGTGCTTATTAAAAATAGGGTAAAATAGGATCATATCCACTATTTGAAGGAATTTTCAAAGGGTACTAAGGGGTTAAAATATATATCTCCTTTTAACCTAAAACTTCATGAGATAGTAGATACTAACCTTTGCTAAAAGCTATCCTTATACATCAAGTGTTTATTTGGCACCTATACTATAATTTTGGGTCATCTTGGGAATCATGCAAAAATAAAAGTGATATGTTTGACCTAAAATCCTAGAATAAGGTAGATCTTGTCACCCTTTTATTTTTTAATATTTTGTGCCATGTACATATTTTTACATTTTCATGAAATTTTAGAATCATTAAAATTTGTGAAAAAAATTAAACTATTTATAGGTGAGATATTTTTTGAAGGAATGTATATTATGTATTTTTAAGCACTTTTTTATTTTGATAATTTTGAATGAGTAAGATTTTCAAGATACTCCAAGTTATTTAAACATGAATTTATGTGGTTTTTCTTATTTGTGAACATGTTTTTTGTTTGAGAATCATTCCAAGGCCTTTGTATTACCTTATTGTAATGATTTCATAACAAAACCTACTTACCCTCAAATAGGCCAATAATAAGCTACAATAAAAATGATATGACATCTAAAAAATATTCACTTCAAGATAACATGGGCACATTAGTTGAAGAGAATTAAAAAAGATGTAAACTCTGTATTTCTCTCACTCATTTCTAACAAAGCACTCATTTTTGACAAAGATGCCCTTATTCATTCATTTTAGGATATAGTTGCACATTTGTAACATCATATTGACACTATGGAAACACATTATATTGAGTCTAATCCATCATGTGATTTTTTAGTCATATAAAATATGAAAATTGTTAACTTGAGTGTGGCTTGTGATACCTAACCCATAAGTGCCTCTTTCTTGCTCTCATGACCCTTTTAGACACTATTTCACTGATTCCCAATCATTTTTAGCATTTAAAATACTGATTCCAACTTTTTTAGGCTATTTTTCCTATGATAATTCCATCCCCCTAGGTTCTTTACCTTCAAGATAATAACACCCAACTTGGACTATAGTGTCAGACCCTAGGGTGCCCATTTCTAATGCTCCTATCCAATTGCATTTTTACCTCCAACAGTCCCTTCCCATTCCTATCCTTATTTTTGATGGTATAATGTGAATACATTTGACCCATGACTAATAGATCTCTATAAAATGTCATTCAAAGTTTATTTATAAGGGGTTAGAAAAAATCACAAAGTAATCAAGAATACAAGCAAGATTACTCAAGCATATTTCCCTATTCTCTGCATAAAACCATCCAATATAGCCACAAGCTTATTCAAACCCCTATACTAGGCCCTAGCCATCTCAAGCACACCCAATTTTAGTTTTTAAAATCTTCATACACACTATTGCACAAATCACATAAAGTGGGAGAGCTACATATGGATCAATCCTTCTTCAAAGTATTGGTATGTAGGCAGCGTGTCCACATAAAGGGTGTGAATACATGTTTATTGCATCTTAAACACAATAATCCCCTCTCTTTCTCAAAATATTATCAAAGCATAATGAAGTCTAGGGTTTGAAGACTAAATCAGATTTATGGGGAGTTTTGTAAACATCTAGCATTTGAAATTTCATAAGGAGGCTCACATAGAGATAGTGGACAAAACCTAGAAAGCTTAGGCCTCAAGGACAATAATGATAGAAAAGGAATATATCACTAGACCTTAGGGTGTCTTATTTTAGTGCTCTTATCCTTTCATAAAATGAAATCTAGATCCTGATTTGTGACACTATCCCAGTCTTGCACAACAAATTTTAGACCCTATCTCAACTGTCTCAGTCTATTTCTAGCTAAGTCTTATTTTCTCCACATTTATTACTATTTTTAGAAAGGTTCAAATTAAAATTAAATTATACAAATTAGTAACTTAATTATCCCAATATTATTTATTGATTTAATTAACTTAGACCCTTAACTAAATTAGGAATAATACTTCAATATTCCCAAAACTATTAAATCATTTGGTGAAGCCAACTTACTTCATTTGCACATAAAAACCTTAGAAACATTGGAAAAAATTCTTTACTAATTTTTCCAATATTTTTTTGATTTTTTTACTTGCATATTTAAATCAAAATTTCACTTTAAATTTTAAAATTCCATTGTAGTTTAAAAAAAAAATTCTCCCAAACCCTAGTTGCATACACTACGTCCTTTCAAATCAAGAATTTTCTAATATTTTTCTAATTTTTTACTTGCATATTTAAATAATAAATTAACTTTAAGTTTCAAAATTCCATGGTAATTTAATTTTTTTATTTTCTTTCAAACCATAGTTGTGTACACTAGGTCCTTTCAAATTCAATAACTTTCCAATAATTTTCTAATTTTTACTTGCATATTTAAATAAAAAAATCATTTAAAATTTTAAAATTCCATAGTAATTTTAAAAATAATCATTTTCAAAACCATAGATACATATAATAGGTCCCATTGCTTTTGAGGTATCACCTTACATGATTGTGAGCTTCGTAACTTTTTTATGCATATTCTAGTTCATTGTTTAGATTACATTTATTTAATATTTTCTTCCATTATTCAAGTTGTTTTCCTTATGATACCTAATCTCCTTTCATCTCTAACTTTGAGATGAAGTGCAAGACTTAGTGGCAACCCCCTTGAAATCACCAAGATTCTTTCACCCTGACCATATACCATGCATAAACAACTAGCTAGGGTTTCTATTATAGATCCTACACATCCATATTACACTAATTTCCATGAGGATAATTTTGACAATGAGCAGTATGAGATTATCAATGATGATACAAACACTGATGTTCATGACCCACCACATCAGATTTTTGATCCAATTTCACCTATTATTAATAATGAAGTTGTCCTCAACAAATATTTGATCTTACAAAGTTTTTGAGAGACTTAGGGAACAACCCTGAGATCATACTCTTATCTTACAATCTATCATGGAAATCAAAAAGGATAAAGATGTTGAGTCTTCCATTCATTCAAAGCATCTATTTGTAAATGACACTATAGTTTCAACTATGTCTCAACAACCCCCTATAACATCCCAACCTTCCTCTGAGGCACCACTAGCTACAACTACTACATCTTTATCTCCTGATGTGGTATCCCTTATGCAAGAGATAAAATATATTCAATCCAAGGTGCTACATCTTGAGAAAGGTGCTTCTAGACCTACATAGGCCTTGGATTCTTTTTCTCTACTTAATACATCATTGTCACATCATATTGATTCTACACCCTTGACACAAGGTTTTGTTCAACCTAAGCTTACTCTATATGATGGCAAGGGTGATCTAGAGACAAATTCAAGATCCTTTCATGTAGCATGCTTGGACTATGTTCCAAATGATTGGATACTAACCAAGCTATTTACATAGAGTCTAAAGGATTATGCTTTAAAATGGTTCTATAGTCTATTAAATTATTCAATTAATGCATTAAATCCTTTAACCAACATGTTGCTAGCTCATTTCAACATTAACATTGGTGATAGGTTTCCTATACCTAAGTTACACAATAAAAAAAGGTCAAATGAGAATTTCACAGATTATGTTCTTCGATATAAGACTATCTTGGCTAAGATGACTAACCCCATGGCCAATCAAGAGTTATAATATCTCTTCAGATAGAGTCTTCTACCAGCTTTACATGAATCAATAATGTTCAAAAGATTTTCTTCCTTCACTGAGTTATGTCATACACTAAAGTAAAGGGAAGTCAAATTAATTTTAATGGGAAACCTCAAGTACACAAGCATATCAAAAACAAAAAAAAGAGTAACAACAAAGTCCCATACAAAGTAAAGGTCACTGATAGAAAGAGTTAGAATCAACCTACATTTAATGTGGCTTTAGATCCCCTTCAATGAGTGGTTTTATCAGTGCCTCCTTGGCAAACTTTTTCCAATCTACCAATATCTCTAGCTAGAGTTTTATAGTAGGTTTTGATATGTAATATCATATCCCTCCCTCTTATTCAAGAAGTTGATCCAAAAAATGCTCTTCCATGAGGATATTATTAGAATGCATTTTGTGATTTTCATAGGGCACTAAGACACACAACAAATAGATGCATTAGTTTGAAATACAAGATACAATACTTGATAGATGGTAATATTATTGATCTTGACACTTTAGTTGAGCCTCCTCAACAAAGAAACCATATGACAAAGCTTTGAAAATCTTCTCAGATCCTTTCTCATAACATTATAAATAAGAGATAGGGGATACATTAGGTTTTCATCATGATTAACATGCATAACCACCTACAACTACATATCAGGCACCTTCAGTTGAGTTACACCCTTTGAGCAACATGATTGGTGTCTACAATTCTAGAGTTCTTACTAGAAATTCATTCTCCTTTTTAGAGTAGGAGATCATTGAGGATGATTTGGATAATCTCGCACTCTTTATCAGATCTTACATTCATAATCATCATATTCATAGTGTTCTCATAGACAATGAATCTAGCATGAACATGTGCAATATGACATTACCATAGCATTTGGAATATTTAGAGTAGGATATTATCTTGATGGACACAATTATTAGTGGATTTAGTGGGCACATATAGAGTTCATTAGGTGAGATTATACTTCCTTTATAGGTTGGTCCATCACATGTTCCCACACCATTTACTATAGTTCCTAGTGCAAGAGTTTTTGATATGTTACTTGGTCAACTTTGGATTTAAAAAATTTGAGCAATACCTTCTATAGTTCATAGATGCATGAAATTAATTCATTCTAATTAGGTTGTTATAGTTGGTGGCGTTTCATATGAATTACCAATCCCCACTTTAGAGCCATCTACTATTTTACAGTCACCAATTTTAGTTTCACCACCAATTTCAATTTTACCATCAATTTTAGTTTCTCCACCAGTTTTAGTTCTTCCTTCAGTTCAAATTCAGACATAGTCAAGGCCTTCATCACCAACACAGAGAGTTCATACACTTTCATAGAGGTATATTTAGATAAACCACCATTTTAGAATTTTAGATAGCTTCCAGTTACAATTTTCACACCAAGCGTAGTATCATTAAGGTCTCATGCCTCTACATATAGAGTACATGTTCAAAAAATTTCTCCTACTACCAGATGGGTCCCTAAGATCCCTACAGTTACATTCACTTCTCATAGTTATAGGAGGACCACATAGTTGGTTTCTCCTATAGATATTTTAGATCATTTATAGCATATATAAATTTTAGATCCATAGTTTCAGCTCTTCCATCATGCTTCATGATCACGCATGATCCCTCTCATTGATATAAGACACCATGATAGGGAGTCTCCCATGAGGCTCATCAATTAATATAATTCCTTCCTAGTTTACTTGTACATAGTTTATTTTAAATTTATTGTAGATGATTTACTTATGATTGATTGTACATAGATAATATCAAAAATACCAAAAAAAATACAAATATTTCAAAATCCAAAAACATTCAAATATGTCAAAATACCAAAAATAATATAAAATTTCAAAATCCAAAAACATTCAAATAATTAAAAAACATAAAAACATTTCAATTATATGTATTATCCATGCTTATATTTGTAATACCATGCTAGACTTACATTTTTTGTTCTATGTTATTGTTTGTCTATTTATCTACATTACCATGCTTCACTTGATCTTCTTTGAGTGTGTGCAATGACATCCAGATCCTTGATTGCTTCACTCTACCCATTAAGGGGGCATCTTAACTCTACATTCGAGACATACATCAACATATATACCTACCAAGGGAATATTATACATGACTACACCATCCAAGTTATGTCATTCCTATGCCACACACTCTAGTTATCATGTTGATGTACATTACTTACTAGATTACACATATTACTCTATCAAAAATCACTCATATATAATACTCATTTATTTCTTAGAATATACCTAGTCTTGTACTCCATGTCTTATATACTTTCACTTCTTGCTTTGATTAGTTAGATGTGATTGTATTTTTAGTATATTACATGCCTTCCTTTATTAATTTACATATCTAGATGTGATTACATTTATAAGTTCCTATTTTATCTTCTGTATGTCACTTAAGACATTTTCTAGTGTCCTTTGCTTCTATTCTTATGTGTGCCTTAGGACATTTTCCAATGTACTTTACTTGTACTCTTCTATGTGCTTGTGGACCTCATGCTAACTTTGCTTATTTATAATTGTGTGTATATGTGGCATTAACACATGCCTTGTATGATTGATTTCTAATTTGAGTGACATGTGCCCATGTACCTATTTACTTGGCCCCTTGGCCACTCTTGTATGCTTCTTTCTTCTTGCCTTGTGTTTTTTTTACTTGATTAATTTTTAATTATTTGCAATTCCATGATCCACATCATGCATTATCTTGCTTTCTTAGATGCCATGATGAACATCATACTCCATTGCTCCTTGACAAATAACAACTAACCAGACTTCTAGTTCTAGTTTAGTACATTATAAATGTTATTACATTGTTATATCTATCTAGGCATACCCTATTGATCTAACAATCTCCATTACAAACCATGTTATATCTTGAGATATATTATCGATTATCATTGCTATATAATGTATTATATAGAATAACATACTCATAGGGCTCTTTCTTTCAAGGATAGTCATTGTAGGGTATTCATTCCTATCCTTAGAAGAGGGGGAAATAAATAGGGGTTTTGTCATAGAGATCAAAGCTCCTACCAATAAAATAATCAGCTTTCAAAACACCCAAAATAGTATCTAAACTTCAAACTAGGTAGAATAGACCAGGTAGATAATGATAATTACTAAATAGTCATCATAATTAGCTCAAGATAATAGTGCTAAAATTTGACTACAGTGCTGAATAATAGGGTGTCTATTTTTGGTGCTCCTATCCAAACAACAAAAAGATAAATTTTCTAGTAATAGACAAAAAGGTAAGACCAGTTAAAATTTTATCAGTAATAGTTTAGTTTAGAATTAGTAGTTTCAGTATAGTTTTTCATGAAGAATCTAGATATAGGGGGAATTATACATGACATAATGGCTATCACTTCAAGTTTTAGATTAAGTAGTTGGTATAAATTCTAGATTAGAATCCATGTTTCAGACACTAGTGACTAAGGGTAATGTGGGAAACACATTTGACTTCTTTTCTTTCTAAGTTTAGTACATTACCCAAGAATTATTAGTAGTTATGTGCCTTACTCCATCTATAAGTGGTTGGCATAATTTTATGAGTGGATTTAATACAAGCCTAACATCCACATTTTTGAGTGACTTCCACATAAGCCTATTGCCCAGTTTTAGAGTGGCTTTCATACAAGCCTAATCTCCACCTTTTCCAAGTGGCCAAGTGTGGCTTAGTTTTCAACACACATTAAATTATCCACACCACATTGTCAAATTATAGTACATTCATGGTCTTTAAGAGCCATTTCATACAATGAAAATTTCATATCAGTATTAGTTTATACATTTACTTTATGGGGAAACAATGGAGCTAAAGGACTAGATAGCCTTTGTATTCTTGAGGCACCTACTCAAATGGATAGGGCACACAATCCAAACATTGATTAGCATACTCATGATACATAGATTAACTTAGTGGGTGATGATAGAGCCAAAGGGCTAGCTTTTATATTCTTGATCCACTCTTGGGTAATTGAGCACTCAGATCGGTTAATGATATTACTCTTGGTATAACACATACCCAATATTACTCAACATCATCCAAAATCACTCAACATCATAAAAGGTTTTGTATTATTTCAAGTACTTGGTGAGATATATTTATTCCTTTCTCTTCCTCTTTCTTACCCAACTTTGTACTTTCTTAATTTAGATATAGAGTATCTAGTAAGAACCAATTTACTCTATTTTCTCTTGTAGGTTTACACTTCATGACGTGTTCTCTCTATGCACACCAATCATCACACAACTTCATGAGCTTTACCCTTGTGGGTAAGCTCATGTATGCTTTCTATTTTTCCTTTATCCTAGTATTTCACTTTGTTGCATCACTAGAATAAAGGGAGGGTAAATGTAGTCATATAAAATGTGAAAATTGGTAAATTGAGTGTGGATTATGACACCCAACTCATAGGTCCCTCTTTCTTGCTCTCATGACACTTCTAAGCACCTTTTCACTAATTCCCAGTCATCCATAGCCTTCCATATAGTGATTCCACCTCCTCTAGGCTACTTCTGCTATGATAATTCCATCCCCACAAGTCTTGTACCTTCAAGACAATAACAACTAAATTAGACTATAGCACCAGACCCTAGGGTATCTATTTACGATGCTCTTTTCCAATTTTATTTTTACCTCTAATGGTCACTTCTCTTTGATTCTTATCCTTCTTTTTGTCATCCTAATGTGAATATATTTGACCCATGACCAATAGATCTCTATAAAATCCCATTCAAAGTTCATTTAGAAGGGTTTGGAAAATATCACAAAGTAAGAATACAAGCAAGACTACTCAAGCATATTTCCCTATTCTTTGCATATAGCCATCCAATATAGCCACAAAATTATTCAAACCCTTACACCAATCCTTAGCCACCTCAAGCACACCTAGTTTTAGTATTTTGTATCTTCATATGTATTATTACAAAAAGTAAATCAAGTGGGAAAACTACATATAAATTGATCCCTATTTGGAATATTGGTATGTAGGTAACGTGCCCATATAAGGGATGCGAATACATGCTCAATGCATCTTACACACACTAACCCCCACTCTTTCTCAAAAGTTTGTCAAAGAATAATGGAGTCTAGGGTTTGAAGACTAAATCAACTCTATAAGGAGTTTCACATACATCTAGCATCTAGAATTTCATAGGTAGGCTCACATAGAGACAATGAACAAAACCCAAAAAGCCCAGGCCTCTAGGATAATAGTGACAAAAAAGGACTATAGTGCTTGACCTTAGGGTGTCCTATTTTTGTGCTATTGTCCTTTCATGAAACTAAGGCTAGATTTTGATTCATGACATTGTCCTAGTCCTACATAGTAGATTTTAGACCCTATCTCAACCATCTTAATCTAGTTTAAGCTAAGTTACTTTTCTCTTCATTTATTACTATTTTTAGAAAGGTTCAAATTACAATTAAAGTATATAAATTAGTAACTTAATTATTAAAATATTATTTACTAATTTAACCTACTTATACATTTAACTAAATTAGGAATAAGACTCCAATATTCCAAAAACTATAAAATTAGATTCACTACCTCTTCCCAAATAAAGCACACATCCACTTGATGTGATTTTATACTATGGCCTGCTAAATATTGAGCTACCTATAAAATTTGAATCACATATTGTTATACTTATTTCACCAATCACTTCAAATATACTTATTTATGTGATTGGCTCATTTTATAAACACATCACCAATTTTAGCTCTTACACACTTTATTTTATAGGTCACCTTAGGAGAGGTATTGATAAACACTACAATGGATTATTTATCTTATTTAACCTATTTACTAGACTGCTCTACAAATCATTGGCTATCAAAAATATGTTTCATCTTCATTGGGACCACTTCATGCAAGATCAAATCCAATTTTTGTTTACTCCATTTTTCATGAGAAAATTGAGAAATACATCAATTTTTTGAACCTTCACTTACATATGAGGAAATTGATATTTATTTTGTTAGGCATTAGTATCCTAACACATTTACATATTAAAATGTTTATTTGCATGCCTATTTTACATATATGGAACTGGATCATATACAGGCATATAATGTCACCATTTATGTACATTTTGGAAGAATTTTAGATTAGCTATGGTGACAGTGTTAGTATTATTTGCAAGGATTCTATAGGGGTGGTTCCTCTACCATTTAGATACATCATTTGCACACTTTTCATTCTACATAGTAGTATACCCTTATTAGAGAAAATTTATATTTTTGACATGTCACCTTGACAAAATCTATAAATTATATAGTGTTTAGAGTAGTGGATTCATACCATTCATAAAAATATTCTAATCCACTTCACCCATTAAAAATTATGGGGTCTAGGTGTCGTTATGTTGCTTTTAGTTGGGTTATGAATACGTTTCTTATAGTGGCACATACTCAACATAGACATTGAGTAGTTTCTTTAGTTGATGCCATTTATGTTTGGTGAAATAATTTATACTTTCAAAACTTCACTTGGTAGTATTAATATTTGAAATCCCAAAAATTTATCACTTATTCAATGATTGAGTAGTGGATTTGAACAACTTGTGAAATTTTGAGTTCTTCACCAAATTTACATTTAATTACAATTTTTATGGTGGATCAACCCATCCAGTGTATGATTAAGTGGTGGATTAAGCCACCCAAGGAACACTTTTATGATGGATCAACCCATTCTCATTTAACACTATAATGTAATACTTGGTTATTACTTTTTTTCTTGGGATGCTTTGTTACATATTTGACCACTATTATCAACCAAAATTGCACCCTTTAGAAGGTAGTTTAGGCCTTCCAAATTTGGAATAACATTGAAACAATCCTAGGCTATGGGTGGCTTAAATTGGATTGAATATCTAAGTTAAAGGGATATTTCCCCTTGATGAATCAATTAGGCTCATTTAATACTCTAAAAAATTGATAAGAAAAGAGACAAAAACCTATTCTAATGAAGGTGATGCACCAAATTGATTTGACCACTACCAAGCAACTAAAAATTCAATTCAAACATGAGACTAACCTAAAAAAGACACTACTCTAAATCTACCTCTTTACATAAAAATTTTCTATGAAGGTTTTAAAGAATGCTTGGGCTAGGAGGACTAGTCAAGAGGTCATGAAATAACACTAATGAAAAGATAACTCACTCAATTTTTACAACTCACTTAGACCCCTCAAAAAACCTTCAAAAGGGATTACAAATTAAACATGAATTATAAACAAGGACAACATACCAAAGAAGTAAAACTTATCACTTGATAAGATAAACTAATCAATCACACACATTGAACCAATCAAAGGATGAGGTAACATCAAAAGTTTTTCATTGATCAAATAATTACAAAGGAGAAGGGATTTTCCATACCTAGGTTGAGAATATCAACATAGCCTATCAAGGTTGGATATATAGAAAAGTGAGAGAGAAGAAGAGGGAAGGGCATAAGGGAGAGAGAGAGAGTGACAATTATATCATGAGAGTTACATTCAATAAATGAAGTATGTAATTGTATCAACAAGATTTAGAAGATGTGTGTTATCCTAAGATGTTTTCCTACTCCAAGTGGCATAAGAGTTTCAAACCTTACTTGAGACATTGATATTCTCTTCAAAACTACCCCATATATTGGCTTGTGAGATGACAAGTGGCACAATTCAACATCAAGGAATGTTGATTTACTTTCTATATTTACTATTGACACCTTTAATTAGTTTTATAATCTCTCCCAACTAATATCTTAGTGGAAATCATCAAGTAACTCCTTAGTTGCTTACAAGTGTCAAATATTGAGTTTGTATTCATAAAATAAGTATCTCTCCATATATGGCCTATTAAAATCATATCAGATGTAGAAAAAATTATTTTGAGGTATCAAACACTCTCCAAGACTTCATTTTTTCATTAAAAGCTCTCATTTGGCCTCATTTCTTATATCCCTAAAATTATGTAAACCTCATTGTGTAGAAAGTTATATAGATGAAACTAGGAGAATAAAAGTATTTTTGAGGACCTAATATCACTTACATCTCCATGCCAAGTTTCATGTCTTGCTTCTAAGTGGAAGTATCATTTTTATGCTATTTTTTCTCCTCAATTAGGCCTCCTTGCCTAGAAACTAAGTTTTGGCCCAAAATCACTCCCAATTGTGTGAAACATTGAATAAGTGTTTGATTCACTTTAACCATTCAAATAAAATTCTCCATGTCAATTTTCAACTCTTGAGACCCTATACAAATGTGTAAACCATGAAATGGTAAAAAAACCTAGTCTAGGTACTTATGCAAGCATGAGAGACAGTTGGAGTGTTTGGAAATAAATTTGCATAATATAAATATTGGAATGAGTTTGTTTATTCCTAAAAAAATTGTAGGAAACTAAATCCACTAAGGATATGTCTTCACCTTGTATTTCATAGGCTTTTAGATATGCCTTTTGACTAGCAAAGTAGTGCATTTTCACCTTCTTGACCCATTTGATGACTTTTAGATTTCATGTACCCATTTGAAATACCTAAAAATGTGTGTTAATGGTTTTAAGGTCTATTTAAAGTATTATTATACCTATACACTTTATTTGGGAGCTAATCCATACCTTGCATACTCAAAAACACACCTATAACCCTAGTTTTTAGTAATTTTGTACTTGCATATGTGCCAAGAATTATTTGATAAGGTGTTAAAAAGACCTAAAAATGTCACTAAGGAAATTTCAAACTTTAATCTATCCATTATATTCCATTGGAAGGCATAATCTCTCATCAAGCTATTAGGAGGTGTTTAAGAGGGTTTTAGATATGTCAAGTACTTAACAATAGTTCATAGAGGATAGGTCCTATGTCTCCTTCCTAATATCAAAAAGTGGAAATGGGGGGATCCATAAAAAACCTAAAAACACCACTCAATCCCATATAAAATATCCTCTAAGTTATAAACAAATCTTTTCTCTTTTTTTTAGCTTCTCATAAAGTTAGGACATAGTTTGGAGTAGTCTCAGTTCTTAGAGATCATTCATATAGGTATGGGACTTAAGTATTGAAAAAATACCATATATTTGAATTAGGAGACCCTTGAAATCACCTAAAATTGCATATTTCCACCATAAAACTCCTTGAATGAGTTTCGGGCTTCATAAAAAGACCTTTTTGTTAGTATTACTATATGAGGACTAAGGGCAAAGTTTTCTAAGAATAATACTCTTAAAACCACAAATTTGACCTCAAAATTATTCATGGTGTCTATAATATATCTCCTTATATTTAAATGTGTTTCCTTAACATTTATTCATATTTATATGCTCAAGGTTTGGTCTCATTGACCATAGCAGACCCTTAAGGGTTTTAAGCCTATGGGTTTTATGACTGTATATGTAGGGTTAAAGTGAGTCCTAATTTGTCATATTAATACCTATATAAAGGGTATAAAAATTAATGTAATGTATCATGAAGTTATAAATTTATCCTTGGTCTTCATGCTTATCTCACTCTCCATCAAATAGTCCTTCATTACAAATCATAGAGGCGTATAAGAACTAAGGATGACTGTATGCTTGTAGGGTGTTATCATTCTCTTTGATCATCTATTTATGTTTATTTTTTCCTCAAATTAATTTTAGAACTTGTCCATGATATAGGTTCCAAAACTCAAATATACTGCTATGTATTTATCTTATTGTCTAGTTGAAGACCAATTGTATCCATCAAAATAAACCTTTAGGTTAGTTATTATGTCTCTTGACCTTGGGTCTTAAGACCACCTATTATTTACTAGTATTTAATACTTACCCAAGAATAACGTTATCACATTGCTTAATCACTTAGATTTATAAACTAATCTTTAGACAAATTCCAATGTACTTCATAAGAAAATAAAATGTAGACCTATAGGTATACAAACCTGTAGGTCTACCTTTTTATACCTCAGGACTACTATGATGATTGATTTTATCTCTTCAAACCTAAATTTTTTATTTAATTGCCTCAGTTAATTTAACCTTATTACAACATGTTATCACTTTTTTGGTCATGCATTTCTCTCTCATACTCTACCTAAGCCTGTAGGTGTCAATAGACTGTATGATTGTAGATATACATCAAGGTTTCTTGAGCATTGGTGTTTGACCATACTTATTCATTGATCATGAAATTATACAAGGTGTTTACACAATTTTTTCACCTTATTTCCATTTAGACATTATTTCAAATAATAATTATTTCATCTAGTGTACAAAAGAGACCAACAAGCCTAGGTAGACATGTAGGTCTAAATTTTGATGCAAGAAACCTTTTGTGAAGCTTATCTTAGTAATTTCAAGCACTAATATCACCCTTCACTACCTCAACACACTTACTGGAAACTTAGACCCTCTTCAAATCATTTTTATGCAGACAATCATATTCATAGTCTAATTGGCTAAGAAGAGAATGACTTTGTAGGGATATGTATGGAGTAACTAAATGGTGTGAGGTGTTTTTAATGGAAAGATAAAATATTTAAAATTTAATACAATCCATACCAATATTTCATGTACTCATTTCATGCCATTTCATCTTGTCAGAATCTCTAAATCTTGAATGCTAACCTGCAACCTCACTTTTCCTAGAAAATACCAATCATGGGTGACTTTAAAAACATGAATATTCTTGGAAATGAACCTAAAATACTTATAATACCATGTGTGAACTTGAAACAACCTTATTTAACAATAAAAAGTTCACAAATTCACTTGAGAGGACCAAAATTGACCCTATCATGGTTTTGCACCTTAAAAAAGTACCTTAGTTCCTTAGAAATTGTTCATAAATTTAAGGAGCTCAATTAAAAAACCAATTAAATTAATTTAGAAGTCATAAGGGTCATAAAATCTGATCAAAATACTAGGGTCTAACTCCACTTGCATAGTGTGTACCATCCACTTGAAATTTACCTTTGTGAGTGTATGAAGGGAACTATATAGGAAAGAGAGAGTTCTTTGAATTTTTAGAAGCAAAACCTACAATATAAGCATGGATTTTACCTTTAAAATCCCAATAAATAGCTATTAAATAATTTCC
The DNA here is from genome assembly GCA_037957365.1 of Torreya grandis. Taxonomy (NCBI): domain Eukaryota; kingdom Viridiplantae; phylum Streptophyta; class Pinopsida; order Cupressales; family Taxaceae; genus Torreya; species Torreya grandis. The sequence continues at coordinate 275,159 of JARHVA010002094.1, read as the reverse complement.
CTTTAAAGTGAGCTTATCAAGTTTGTACAAGTGAGTGAAACTCCCTTCTTTGGCTTTGAACTACAAGAAATTGCTATCTTTCTAACATCTTGACATGTGTGGTAGTTGAATAACTCTTCCAAGAGCCTTATAAAGTGTATCGTATGGTTTTTTGGAGTTTTTGATCTTTGATACAAGTTGGAGTTAGAAAAAATCACCTTTTCCTACATAAAACATTACCTTAAATTCCATAAAAGAATGTTAAATTGTCCAAACAAGCATGAACGGTTTATACAAGTTGATGAAGGCATGGAATAACTTTGAGGGACATTTAATGACCTATGACACCACTTGACCAAGTCTCATCACACCATTCCATGACTAGACCAATATAAGACATTACCTTATTTTCTCTAAATTTACCTGAAACAATGCTAATAGGGTTTTAGAAAGATTATTTGATAGCCTCATAAGGCATGGAAACTCTATGAACAGGGCTAAAAAGACATAACAAGAATTTTTTTCCTATAGGAGTTGACCAATTTTGACCTTGGGGGTCAAATTTTCTCAAAAAACTAGTGATTCATGCTGGTAGCATGCCTACAATGATTAATAGACCAATAGCCTTATCCTTCCATTAGGTAATGGAGTCACTTGCACTCAACTTCAAACCTGACCAAACCATGACCATGAAAAAACAAATTGATTTTACCTCCAAACACACAAAACAAGGGAAAAACACACAAGTCAAGAGAAAAACACACATGTGTGCTAGCTAAGCACTTAAATAACACAACAAACAAGATAATAACTAATATATACAACTGACCTAAACTTTTATTCTTCCTCTTGGGTTAAAGGGGAAGCTTATGAGATATTTTTATTCATGAGATGAGGAATAACATGAGGAAAGATGCCTCTTAGACCTTTCCCTTATTTTCTTCATCTTCATGTTGATTTCCAATCTTCTTGGCATGTCTTCAAATGAGGTAAAAATAAAAAACCAATCACCTACTAAGATTAACTCATCATGTGGATCAAGATCCTTCTCATACTCTCTTTTGATGTTTGAAGTCAACTCAAGCATGACTATTTATTGGTTCATAGGGGTAACATAAAACTTGGTACCTTAGAGATTCTAAATTTATCCTTCAATAAGGAAAGAAGCCTCAAAAACATCCTCAATCTATATAACATGAGATATATACCCTTGAAGAGTATCAAATTCATTTCAAACTACTTAATACTTCTGCTATAGGTTCTCTTGGTCCATGAAGTTGGAAACAACCTTAACCTCTATTATTTTTTCTAATTTAATCTATTGATTGACTTTGATAATGCATTCATCATAAATTTATTTATTATAGACTTGGAACTCTTGGTGATGATCTTCAAGACATAATGGCTCACTAGGAGACTTACATTCCTCATCATCAACCTGATCTTGTTCTACTAGAGGTTCCAACTTTTCAAAATCTTAATATTATTCAAACATGTGAAATTAGGTCTAACAAATAGTCTTTTTTACTATTATCAACCCAAGTTTCACCCTATGAATGAGAGTGCTCAATTATTCTACAAACCTGGACTAACATGGGAATGACCTAAAGGTTGTGGGTGATGTTATAACTAACCATACCTCTAGATTATGGGGCTGGTTCCCCTAATACATCATTTTGTGGCTCAATTTACTAAGTTCTATTAATGTTGGGGTGAAAAAGGATATAAAGTGAAAAAAATAAACCTACTCTAAGGGATGGTGATGTGCCAATTTAAACATTCATCCACTCAATTTGGAATTTAACAAATACTAGTATGTAATGAAAAAGATTAAATCTTACAATTCCAAGGACTCCTATGCAAAAAGTGTTACACATAAAGTTTTCACATAAAGGTTTCAATAAGTGATCAAGACATGAGGGTAATGATAAAAATACTAATTTAAGGTAGTAACCAATTAATATATCCACTCCAATCTCAACTACTAAATATTTAAACACTATATGCGACTTGCATAAGATCATCTACTAGTAACTAGGTGAGATTAGGACCTACCAAGGGAGAAATTCTACCACATGTTCAAATAAAACTAATAAAACACACTAAAACTATATCAAAGAGTTTAAAATAGTCATTTTTATTAAGTTAAGAGGTTATAAAGTGTAAATCTTTGCAGAGTTTCCTCATGCCCAAGAGAGGGATTCCCATTAAGACGTTTAAGCTTAAATATATAGAAAAATAAGGAGAGAAGGAGAAGGAGAGTGGTATGGAGGAAAGAATAAAAGGTTTTACATAATTATAGTACATTCAATAATATAGTTATAATTAGTTAAAATAGTCCTCCATCTGACTCCCCATACTTGATTCTCTTCAATGACTCCTTAAGCATTGAGATGGGGTAGTGGAGAGTGTGGTTGAATTATTCAACCTACTTCAAGGCATGGTTATGCCCCTTTTTGGTCAAATAAATTTTATTATTAGTATTTACAACCTTAATCATTTAAATTATTTTGATAGTCTTTAGATAAGCTTCACCATCTTTCACTCACGTTTATTTCTTTGTTCTTACTAGGTTCAAGACTAACTATTTATCTAGTCACCTATAGGTGTTTTCACTAGGGTTAGGATTATGTTATTAAGCTTGAGACATCAATGCTAACTTCCTTAAATTTCATTATTAAATAGGTAAAAATATCAAAAAAATTTAGGTATCCTTCATATATCTTTGTTAACTTTCATTGTATGCCCTCTTTGTAACTAGCTACCTTATAGGCCTGTGTCTATTAGGACTAAGATTGATCAGACCTATATCTAAGTTTTCTTGAATTTTACCACATTACATAACATAATAAATTCTTACCATTACCATGAATTCTTTATTTACTTGGCTTGATAGACAACTATAACTTTTATCTTTAAATCATTCTCATTCACTTTGTGTTCTGCCATGGATTATGTAAGTTTAGTTAAGCCTCTTGGATGTGTATGACTCTCTTAGAATACCCTTGATCAAGAAAAAAATAAACCAAAAATGTTATTTTTTATTTTATGGCCTTAATAGGTGTGTTTTAAACTTGGAATATGTGCTAAGGATCAATATCTTCATAGCTTCAACCATACCTCACTTTTCATGTAGTACACTTGATTATGTTTTCACCTTGGCTGTAGGTGAAGATTTACCATTTTAACATGGATTAAGGCTTCATAACTCATATGATGACCATGATGATCCATCTCTTTAAAAACCTTTAAGAGTAAAAAAACATTGGATTTATGTTGTGGATGTATATTAGTGATAGTGATATGTATGATGATAATGGGATGTGGAAACTGAGAATGGAGATGAAGTGATAAGCTTATACAATGGTTAAATTGTGGTGTAAAATCTATGAAAATGGAATGAAATATAGGGGGAGTGAAAATAATCATGAATAAAAATTTAAAATAGTATTAAAGGATCTTAGGTGAGTATAAACATATGCCTTAAAAATATGTATTATTTTGAAGGTTCTCAAAGAAGCATAACAGTGAAACAAGGAACCTAGGATTCTCCAAACTACCTTAACATATGCTAAATGAGACTATGAGGGTGTTGAGGGTAGATTGGTGATTTTTAGGCTATCATAGGCTTTTTTGAGGTTTGATAAAGATAAATAAGGACATATGGACATTCATAAAACCTCTCATACAGTCACTATATTTTCACATCCTGAAACCACCATGAACTGCATAACCATTCCAACTTGCTTATAGACTATAGATTGGTATTTTATGTGTTATTTAGTTGTATATACTCACACATGTGAGATGAGGTTGGATAAAATTGTGGGAAATAGGTTCAGACTCTTAACAAACTCCATAAACTTTCATTTTTCTATCACCATGCTCAGGAGAGGAAAAAACAAAGAAAACTAGTTCCCTACCTAAATGAAGAAGTCATTGTGAGTGCCTTACATTGTTAATGATTGATATTAAAGGAGAGAGACAAAATAATAATAAATACCTAAATATGGAATCCATATAAGGTCCTTCCATTTGCCCAAAATTTTAGATCCTAATATTCTTTCTCATGGCCATACCATTTGTAAACCTGAAGGGCTGACTTAGGATGCTAAAGAGTTTGATAGAGAAATAAGGTAGTTTCTTGTCCAATTTGATAATTTTTGATATGAATCTTAACTAAGAGACATAACATTAATCCTTATGTAGTCTCCTAACTTCCCCTATATGAAAAAGTCTGTACTCATCCATATAACCTATAAAAATGGTTGAAAACACCTTTTTTCTTGCATTTTTCCACATTTCAAGTTTAAAACCACCATTTTAGGGTAACATGAAGGAAAATGTGGGTCAAAAGGAATATTTAAATAATTTAAAAGTTTTGTAGACAAAAAATGGGGCATATTTCACATGTGTGAGCTTTATTGAAGGCAAAATAATGTTCTAGACTTGTAGAGGGAACATTTTCAAAGCATGAAACCACTTGATTAAAGTAATGTCATGAACATGAGGGTTATTAAAGATATTATTAATGGTTTAGTGTCATTATGTGGTCAAAATTTATCATTTTAATACCAACAGCTTTCTTTTGGACAACCATATATAAAGCTTCAAAAGAAGATTTGTCAATGAGTATCATGAAGAATACCTTATATCCTTCTTATAAGGTTTAAATTAGACTTATATGTATCTTCACCACCTTTAAAAGATTTTATTCCAACATACCTTTCATATACTAAATAAACTTGGAAATCTCATGATGAGTCATCAATTTCCACCTCCTACCATCTCTATCAAGGCATTTTGGATCATAAGGCCACTTAAAACCATCATCAAGACATCAAAACATACTCATACATCATGATGATACTTAAAACCACTTTAAAAGAGGTAAGCCAATGAAAATAAATTGAGGCCTAATCTTTTCACTTTATAGTCAAAGATATCATGATGATCAACCACATCACCTAAAGAACCAAGACATCTAGGACATATGATGATCAAAAGCAAACTCTATGACACATAATAATGTTGAATGACTTTAAGAAGTAATTAGAAGACATAATCACTCAAGATAGAACTATGTAGAGGCTTATGTGGGTGACATGAATTTGTTTTTGGTTATAGGGGTTGGCATTTGGATTTGGGAGGCCAAATTTCCAACATTTTTTGTGACTCATAGGGGTTGATGAGCGTAATGGTCAAGAGAACTCATGAAAATAACAATCCTTAAACATGACAACATATTGTTCTTGACTAACCTCATAAACTACCAAATAATTAGAACTTATGATACCTTAGGACTACAATAAACTAGCAAGACTCAATAGAAACAACAAAAGAAACACACCTAACACCTAAGAAATAAACACCAAAGATTAAAAAATAAATATGGAGACTAACTAAAAACTTGTGCTAACCACTTATTAAAACAAGATAAAAACAAACTAAAACAACTAACTTGAGATCAAATTCTTTCCTCCAAGATCAAATGGAAAACTTATTTGGTCACTATGGCACCATGAGGTTTGGTTGCCACATCTTTATTTGTGTGTAATCAAGAATTTATCATTATATGAGATTTCTCACTTGTAGCTAAAAGTATTGGAATGTTCATGGCCTCTTGGGAAAGTAGTTGGACCTTATTATTCCATCTCTAGATGCATGGGTTGTCTATGAATCTAGCACCCTATCATACATATTCTAAATTTGCCTTCCTTGCATCAATAATATCACTTCTACCTCAGTCATGAGCTATTGATGGTTATGTTGGATATTTTAATATTTCCCTTGTGTTATGGATGAAATCCTAGCTTATGAGAGAGGTGAATATGGTTTCATGACTTCTTGAGGCCACTTGAGTTCAATTCCACCTCCCAAGAGTGAAGAGACATCTGTAGATGGGGTGAAGAGTTGATACCTTGATTGAAAATATCAAACAAGCCATCTCTAGATAAGATAGCTTCTTGGAATGGTGTTCGTAGAAAGCTAACTCATTATTATTTGATATAACTTATTCTCTCAATCTAAATTGAATTACGTTAAAGTAAAGAGTAGCCTAAGTTTATTATTTCAAACAAGTCTATTGATTGGTACTCACCTAGCTCTGGTATGATTTAACTCTCCTCAATTTGAATATTAGAAGGTGAAAAACAAGGCAAATTATAATTCAAAATGTCACCTTCTTGATCATGATCATGGGACTACAAGTCATTCACTACTATCTCTGATTGGTCATTTAAAATTTCTTCATCCTTAAAAATAGCTTGATGGTTTTACATGACCATAAAGTTACCTTGTCCATCATCTTCATTGGCTATCCTGCACTTATCTTATACCACTACTACAAGTTATTGTGAGATATCACGATGAAGGGAAAATACCATGTGACTAAAGAGTTATTGGGAATCATCCTCTTATTGCTCAATTGAAACATCTCTCTTTTATGGACCACATTATTCTTTTGACTCATCTTGCACCCAAACAACCTCTTGGAATTCATCCTTTTTTGCATTTGGAAAGATTGATTCATACAGATCATTATCAAGGGATGTACCAATGATGATTTCCTCTTATTTATCACTCAATTCACTCTCATATTATGTCACTAAAACTATATCTCTTTCACTTGTCTCAAAAAAGAGAGGTTCCTTGTCAAGAAATAGCATGGTGGATTATTGAAAGAGCTTAAAAAGGTGAGTCAAATCCAAAGGTGTTATAGATAATTTATCATGCTCATTGGGGTACTCAACTTTGAAACCCATCACTTCCTCTTTTACTGCATATTATCTTGAATAGAATTTTATGAGGGGAAGGACTTAGACTTTTGAGGAGGGATGGGTGGGTGCTAAGTGTTTTCCAACTTTTATTTCACTTCAACATCTTGGCTTATACTTGATTGGTCTCCTCCTCCCCTTAACTGATGCATTTATTTCCAAGTTATAAAGTTGGATGTAGGAACTTATTTTTCATTTGTTTTAGCCATGGGCATGAATGAAGGAATCTTTATTTGATTTTGTGTTTTTCCTTTAGCTACCATTGATTGATGTAGGATTTGGTTTGCAAGATCAAATTATTTAGCAAGGTGAGCCTCAAAATCAAGCACCATATGATTGGATGTCCCTTCATGTTCATTAGAAGGTGAGTGGACATTCAAAGTCTACTTTGAAACATGTAACTCATCCTTCTCAAGACACACTTCTCTTTCCCTTTGAAATATCTCTTGGATAGACCTCTAAGTAGGAAAAGTTGGCAAGGATTATGAAGAACTTTAAGGGCTATGACACATATTTGTTTGACACTCTTGAAAGGGGAAAGGTAGTTTAAAAGAGGACTGACGTGAAATGAAGGAAGGAAAATACTATTGGTAGGATTGGACTTATTGTCTCTCATGGAATATGAACTTCTCTTCAATGCTTGAAGCTACACCACCTCTATCAAACACGTCATTGCTAAACGTTGAATGACCTTGGCTTATGAAAAATGCTCAATTTTATTTATTCTATTGTAAATAATTCCTCATGTTATCAATTTCATGCTTAGGTATTTATTGTCCATAGCTCCTTTGTGTGTCTATGCTCACCATGTGTTTCTCATAGCCAAACAAGGTCTATTTAAAACAAGATATGGATTATTTTGGGACATGGTTAGGCTAATTAGGAGCATCATGAGGTTACCATGTTTGATTAGATTGATAAGTATGATATTAATGAAGTGAATTAGGTTTAAAAGGAGGGTTAGAGTGGTGCCATTGGTCTTGAAAAGGATCATAGGCCTGATAAGGTCTCTCATATTATTGATCAGGGTGAATTTAGGGTTTTTAGGTTTCATAATGGGACTGATAGGGATCCTAATGGAAATGGGATGGATCATAAGACTATTTATAAGGAAGTGAAGGATAATAATATGCCCCATATGTAACCATATATCATCATAATTAAAATGAAAAATAATGAACTATGAACAAAAACCTTCCTTACCTCAGAGATGATGACCATATGAGTGCTTGAAATTGCTTGTGAAGACCAAGATGTTGTTGTGAAGTTGTTAGTGCTTAAATCTATCCCACTGGGCATGCCAAAACTATTAGCAACCCAAGTTTCACCCTATTAAGGAGAGTGTTTAGTTATTTTTCAATCTTGGACCAACATGGGAATGGCCTAAAGGTTAGGGGTGACCTTATAACTAGACCAAACCTCTAGATTATGTGGCTAACTCCCCTGGTACATCACTTTGTGGTTTAATTTATTAAGACCTATTAATGTTGGGGTGAAAAGGGATAGAAAGCATAGAAAATAAACCTAATTTAAGGGATGATGATGCATCAATGTAAAAATTCATCCACTCAATTTGGAATTTAACATACTCCAGTAAGTAATGAAAAATACTAAATATTACAACTCCAAGGACTCCTATGTAAAAAGTGTTCACATAAAGGTTTCACAAAGTGATCAAAACATGAGGGTAATAATGGAAGGCATGATTAAAGGCTCTGAAAAATAAATATATCCACTCCAAGCTCATCCACTCAATATTTAAACACTATATGTGACCTACATAAGATCATCTACTAGTAACTATTAGCCAATTTTGGACCACATACCAATATCTTGCATGGTTTGATAAAGCAGTGGGTCAAAAGGACATTTGTAACATGGAATATATTGTAAATAACCCATAGGATATCAAAGGTTCTTGGAACAAGTGTGGAAATGAAAGGGATCCATTTGGTTCTTCATTATGTTAATCTAGGCATCTTGGGTCTAGTGGTAGAAATACTAAGTGGGCAATTTGCTGAGGCTAGATCTTGCATGTGTCTACAAGTCAAGAAGAATTGGTCATATGGGATTATTCACTTTTGTGCCAAGATCATATGAAATAATTTCCAAGTACTCCACCAAATTTTAAATGGAGTTATACATGTGTAAATTTTTCTCCTTAGTCATATTTTGCTAAGTTTTCCATACTTAACCAAATGAGCTCGACCATCGCCAAGACATCATGAAAAAGAAATTAGACTAGTCATATTGTGAATTTAATATCTTTGCTCAGAAGCCTCATGCCACCAATGGAAAAAGTGTAATTATGTATCTACAGGCTAGGATCATCCTAAATTTTTTTTAGACCTATGTTAGCTTTTTGTTTTGAGTTAGAAGCTTTCAAATTTGGTCAAAAGCATAAGACATTCATGCTAATGTCAAGTTAGAGCTCAAGCAAAAATATATCTATGCTTGAGTTTGATGGTCCATGGGACATCATTTACATTCTATGAAAACAAAAATTATGGTTAGGGGGATGCTAAGTTTAAAGAAAAAGCAAGATAAGTCCTATTGAGATTAAATTTAATGATCACACAACCATCAATGATAGTCACATGACCATCATTTGATGTCCCATAGATCATAAAATTCAAGATCATGAAATAGATTATTGATTTCAAATAGTGGGTCCTGATAAGATCAATAATACTCACTCAATTAATTATACATCTTGATCCAATAATGTGAGATGAGTCAAGTAGTTAGATAGCTTAAGGAATCAACATGTGGTGTAAGCACATAAGTTGGTCGACTGAAAGTAGGATACTGAGAATTAACACACATTTGACATGTGGAATAAGTAGGGATAGTTTTTTAAATTCAAAGATAGATTTAAGGGCTTGAATTCATTCATACGTAGAAAATATAATAGAGTGAGCCAAGTTAAAGTGTCAACGAGCCTAGTCAGCTTTTGACAACCAATTAGAGAAAAGAAAAGCCTAGGGATTTCAATAGGAGTCAAATCAAAACCATTTTAAATGGAAATTAGGGTCTTATAGTGTCATCCTATTACCATGAAATATATATTCAATTTCATTAAAAGGACACAACCATACAATAAGATATAAGGAACATATATGGACCACCATTAAGGCTAAATATGGACCTTTAGTTTGATATTTTGTATCATATAGGGTCTATTTTGAGGCTATATTTAACTTTTTAAAAGGAAGAGCCCATAAATATATGAATTATCAGTCTTTGTAGAGATATAATGGGTTTATTTGAACCTATTATAATATTAAAGGTGATATATGGTATATGGGTCTATTTTACTATAAGGACTATAGGAAAACCAATGTCAGATTGGTTTTTGACTATAGGTGGAACCTATGATCTAGATATGGAAAATGAATAAATATGAAATAAATGTAAGGGTGTACATAATAAACAAAGTAGGTACTTCACCACTCAAGACATGGCATGTTTGTTAGTATCAAGATTCAAGGATTTGATCCTCATGATTAGGTCAAGTAGACTTAGAGTCAAAAGGTAGCAAACTGATAGTGGAAAAAATAGTTATGGGGATTTGGTTTTGGTCAAATAGAGTTAGTAATCATGGAATAAACCCTTATATCTAGTGGGATACTCTCAGCCAATGAAAGGAGATCAAGGACTAGTGAAAATAAAGGAGGTCTATTTGTTGATCAAGAAACACATGCATAAGGCAATCAAGTGCTGCCACATCACTTCTTGATCTCGAGAACCCTTTATCCATTTTCGAATGCATTTCTCCCATATTTCATTTTATCTTTTTGATATATATATAGAGGATTTTAAGACAAAAAATGGATCCTCTCTATTTTTTCTCTACTCCCTCTTTTGGGCATGAACAAATACTGCCAAGCTAGATCTTGTAACCTCTTAAAGATGAATACAAGACTATTTTAGTTCTCATTATTATGGTATAGTGTGTACATGTCAGATTTGCATATGTGGTAGAGGTTTCTCCCTCATCAAATTATGATCTCACTTAGTTACTAGTTCATCTAGTTATGCAAGTCATATTTAGTGTTCTATATCTCTTGATTGAAGCCCACATGTGGATACTATGACTGGTTAGTTTCTTAATTTAAACCTTTCCCTTCATTTCCCATAGCTTAGATCATTTAGTGAACCTATTCATGAAACACTAATGTATGATAGATATTTGGGATTCTATTAATAGACTTTTACTTGTTTCATTACTATTATAAGATTCAATTAGGGTGGATCAAACCATAAATTAGGTGCATCACCATTGTTAGTTGAGGTTTCCCTTTCATGTTTCCCTCTCTTTCTCTCTCCCCCTTTTCCTTGGTCATTATTAGGTTTAGTAGTGGGAATGAGATAAAAATATGCATTAGAAGAGCTAGCCTCTTTAAAAAATCCTAGAGGTTTGACCCCATTATAAGATACCCATAGCCTGGGTTCATTCCAATGTTAGACTAGAGTTTGAGTAAGGAGGCCTGAATAATATATTTGCTTAGCTAGGGTGCAAAATTAGCCCCCAACAGTTTTGGTATGCCCAGTGGGATGAGGTCCAAAAGAATAGGATTTTTTTTGGTGTTTATTTTCTTTATCACCTTTTGGAAGCAAGCACATTAACACCAATGGTGACTCCAAATCAAGCTTTTGGTTATGAGCAGACTAGGTATGTGTTAATGAAGTTTCTAATCAATTTTTTCATCTCATTTTATATATGAGGTCAATATGAATATTTATGGTGGTTAATCCTTTTATATTCCCCCTTATCATAAGTCCTAATATGATCCTCATGATCCATATGAGCTTAATCAAACCTACCAAGATTTTTATCAAAATTATGAGGAGCGTTGGCAAGTTTCTCATGATCCTTATGATCAAGGGAATGGATCTTACCTTCCTTGTGACCCTTACCAACAATATGAGGAAAAATATCAGCCATATATGTAAGAATATTTCCCTAACACTCCATATGAATAGTAATCCCATCATAATACTTATCCTCATCAACCCTATCATGAGCTATCTATACCAACACTTAAGCAAACTTTGATGAGCCTTGAAAAGGATGAATTATAATTGTGCTCATAGAAAAATTATGGCCAAGATGTCCCTACCCACTAGATCTATTATGTAAGGGACTCATTATAGTAAATAAAAGTAGAATAGACAATTGTTGAGAGAGAAAACTAGAGAAATATCATAGGTGAGATGATGGATGTGGGTGGTCACATTTAGAGAATTGAGGAAAAGCTAAAAGACCTTAAGGAAAAGTATGTCTAACCTCACCAACCTTATGTGCCTTAATATACACCACCTCAACCTTCTTATGTGCCACTCATTCCTCCTCAAGAGACCATTTCAAGTGCCCCATTCAGTATGTTAAGTGCCTCATATGTTCTTTAGACATTTCCTTCTTGAAAATCTATTTAAGATCACTATAAAAGAAAGGAGGAGATTTTTTTGGAACAACATGTTGTTAGGGTCCAAGATTCCATCCTTCCTCAAGAACCCCTTATGAAGTCCTTCAAGGTTCTAATCTGGAACCAATTGGTGAAGTCATGGGGTAGGCAAAATGAGGCAAGTCTAGATCTGAAAACCCAAAATAAAAAAGGATCTAAAATTATGCAAACCTCTCTCATACCTTCTCAAGAGCCTTCTTGTGTTTCATATCTTCATGAAGCTACTAACCACCTTGGAGAAAAGATATTCTAAGATAATATAACAAAGAAAATTAAAGGGTTGGAGTTGAAGATAAGAAGAGAGGAAGAGAAGTAGAATCAAAGGGTTCAAGTAGAACCTGAATCTTTCCCATCTTGAAACCAAGTCATATAATCAAGAAAATCCAAGGTCATTCAACTCCCATCCCTCCCTCCTTAAGAGCCTATGTCATTTCCATCTTTGAAATCCACCAAGAGTAGTATGCTAAAGAAAGAGGAGGACATGAATATCAAATACAAGTAGTTAAACTAGGAAGGTGTACACATGTCTCATCTCCCTTGGGGTCATCCCAATAATATCCTATACCATTCCTTCAAGAAGTAAGAGGTGAACTCTACATTGAACACATAACTGATAATGATGAATTGTTAGATTTAAAAGAGGAGATTAGTATTAGGACACCACTTGGAAAGAAAAATCATGTATTAATCTTTAATAATGTTAAAGAGGATGATATATAAGAGTAAATTCAAATTTGAGAGGACATCCAACAAGGGGAGGTCTCAGACGTGCATCAAGAGGTTGTTTCTCAAGAACCTCTTAATCACATGTCAATTATCCAAGATTAAGAGTTTTATCAACATCTTATGGTAGCTGATATAGATCAAGTACAAGATAATATTTATTTGTAAATTAGGCATGAGGAAAACTCACACAACCTTATTATTGAGATAGAGAGCATTCTTAAAGAAGATGATCATTAGCAGTAGTTGTACCATGTTTTCATGCGTGAGATTGGTGAGGTCAAGATGGAAGACTTGGATGATGAGATATTACAGTAGGTGTGATCTTCAAAAGATTCCATTAATGCTTTGGAACATGAATAACACCATCTTGATGACCTAATACATTAAGGAGAGACGATTGAAGAAGTGGTGGTTCTAGATGACAAGGAGGACAAAGATGATTGGAAGCTATAAATGAAGCTCTTTTAAGAGATTGAAGATCTCTATCAAGTTGAGGATCAAGTGATCAAGAAGGTGGAAAAAGGATTTACCATAAAAGATAATGACCAAGATTGGGTAGAATATGCAGAACTTCTTGATGATCCTGAAGAACTTGAATCAAAGAAGAAGCCCAGTCTTATTGAGGACATCATGTAAATCAAAGAGGTATGTCTTACTAGACCACCATTAGAGGTTGAAGTTAAGGAGCCATATGAGGAGCTTGAGATTGTCAAGATGCACATAGTTGACCTATTTGGAGCTAATTCATTCTCATTGAACATCATGTTAAAGAGGCTGATAACTACAATAAATAAAAATCAAACATCAAGACCAAGAGTCAAGAAGTTAAATGCCTCATTCAATTCCTCATACCATCAAGTAAGAAGATTGTCAAAATTTCCTTTTGATCTAGGATGAAAGGTACACATGGTTTTAGGCTGTATATTTTAGATTAGTTTTGTTCAAATTCCTCTAAGTGTTATTTCTACCATATTTATTGGTTATCCCTATTTTAGGTTAGTTTCCTTTCAATAAGTGCCTTGGGCACTCTATTATGTTTTTTTATTTTTAGTCCTTGTTTTTATTTTAAGAGAGGTCAAAATAGGATTATCACTAGGTCAATATATTGGATCCAAGTAAAGACTCCATACCCAATGGACTAGAATAGGCACATGGTCTGGGTTCCTTTTACATAGACAAGCATGCAACCCCTATGATTCACCAAAGATGTTGGCCAATTTTGGCCCACATACCAAGATATTATATGGTTTGATAAAGAAGTGGGTCAAAATGAAATTTGGAGCATGGAATATATTATAGAGACCCCATGGGATGTCAAAGGTGATTGGAACAAGTGTGGAAATATAAGGAATCGATTTGTTCTTCATTGTGTTCATCTAGGCATCTTGGGTCTAATGGTAGAAATGTTAAGTGGGTAGTTTCATGAGGCTAATTATCACACATGTGGATGAGTCAATAAGAATTAGTCATATGGATTTGTTCAATTTTGTGCCAAGATCATATGTGCTAAGTTATAGGTCTTTCACTTAAGTGTAAATGGAGTTATGCATGTGTAAAGTTGGCTCCTCAATCAGATTTTGCTAAATTTTCCATACTTAGCCAAATGAGATCAACCATCACTAGGATGTCATGGAGAACCAAGCAGACCAGTCATCTTGTGTTTTTAATATATTTTCTCAAAAGCCTTACACCACTATTAGAACAAGCACAATTATGGATCTACATTCTAGGATCATCCTAAAAAATTTTCAAACCCGTGCAAGCTTTTTGGTTTGAGTTATAATCTTTCAAAGCTGGTAAAAAATATAAGATGTCCATGCTAATGTCAAGTTTGAGCTTAGGGAAAAATCTATCTATTCTTAAGTTTGATAGTCCATGGGATGTCATTTACATTTTGTGAAAAGATAAATGACAATTGGTGGGACATCAAATTTAAAGATAAAGTAGACAAATCTTATTAACTTTATATTTTATGGTTACATGACCACCAATGATGGTCACAAAAACATCATTTAACATCCCATAGACCATAAAATTTAAGATCATGAACTAGTCATTGGTTTTAAAATAGTGGGTCCTAATAAGATAAATATTCCTCACTCAATTATGCATCTCAATCTAATAGTATGAGATGAGTCAAATAGTCAGATTGCTTAAGGAATCGACACGTGGTATAAGCATGTAAGCTTGTAGATTGAAATTATTATCTTAAAGATTAACACATGTTTAACACATGGCATAAGTAAGGATAGGGTTGGAAATTCAAAGATAGATCTAAGGTCTTGTGTTCAATCATACCTATCAAATCAAACAGAGTGAGTTGAGTCAAGGTGTCAATGAGCCTAGTCATATTTTGATAACCAATTAGAGTGAAGAAGAGCCCATGGATTTTAATGGGAGTTAAATTGAAGACATTTTCAATGGAAATAAAGGTCTTTCAAGTTCATCTTGTCACCTTAAAGATCAATCCAATGCCATTAAAGAGACATAACCATGCAGTAAGATATAAGGAACATATATAGACAACTATTGAGGCTAAATATGGACCTCTGGTTTGATATTTTATATCATACAGGGTCCATTCTGAGACTATGTTCACCTTTTTAAAAGTAAGGGCCCTTGCATATATGAATTCTCAGTCCCTAAAAATATATAATGGGTTTATTTTAACCTATTATAATATAAAAGGTGCTATATGGTCCATAGGTCTATTTTAATATAAGGTCTATAGGAAAACCAATGTCCTTAGATTGGTTTTTTGACTATAAGTGGGACCTATGATCCAAATATGAAAAAGGGATGAGTATGAAATAAATGTAAGGGTACCCATCATCAAAAAATTAGTTGCTCTACCACTCAAGGCATGACATGTTTCTCAGTATTAGGATTTAAGGATTTGATCCTCATGATCAGGTCAAGTGGACTTAAAGTTCCAAGGTAGTAAATTGATAGTGGAAGAAGCAGTTAAGGGGATTTATTTCTACTAAAACACAATTAGTCATCATGAAATAAACCCTTGTCCCTAGTGGGAAAATCTTATCAAATGAGAGGAGCTCAGGGACTAGTGGAAAGAAAGGAGATCTATTTTTTTTATCAAGACACGCTTGTAGAAGGTAATTAAGTGCTACCACGTCAATTATTGATCTTGAGAACCCTTTCTCCATTATCTAATGCACTTCTCCTATATCTCTTTCTCTCTTTCTAATATATATAGAGGAT
The DNA here is from genome assembly GCA_037957365.1 of Torreya grandis. Classification (NCBI taxonomy): domain Eukaryota; kingdom Viridiplantae; phylum Streptophyta; class Pinopsida; order Cupressales; family Taxaceae; genus Torreya; species Torreya grandis. The sequence goes on along the minus strand of JARHVA010002094.1, from coordinate 258,991 downwards.
TTTGAGCCCAATAAATGAGTCCTCTCTATTTTTTCTCTACTCCCTCTCTTGGGCATGACCAAACTCTTCTAAGATGGAGCTTGTAACCTCTTGAAGATGAAATAAGACTATTTTAGTTCTCATTATTCTAGTATAATGTGTACATGTCAAATTTACATATGTGGTAGAGGTTTATCCCTCATAAAATTATGATCTCACCTAGTTACTAGTTCATTTGGTTATGTAGGTCATGTTTAGTGTTTTATATCTCTTAATTGAAGCCTGCATGTGGTACTATGACTATTTAGTGGCTTACTTTAGACCTCTCCCTTCATTTCCCTCAGCTTAAATCATTTGGTGAAACTCTTCATGAAACACTAATGTATGATAGAAATTTGGGATCTTGGATCTAGTATTTTACTTATTTCATTAGTATTCTAAGAGTTAAGTAGGGTGGATCAAACTATAAATTAGGTGCATCACCATTATTAGCTTAAATTTCCCTTTCATGTTTCCCTCTCTCTCTGTCCCTTTTCCTTAGTCATTAGTAGGTTTAGTATTGGGAAAAAGATAAAAATATGCATCAAAGGAGCTAGCCTCTTTAAAAAATAATAGAGGCCTGACCCCATTATAGGATACCCATAGCCTAGGGTCATTCTAATGTTGTACTAGAGTTTGAGTAAGGAGGCCTAAACAATCTCTTTGCTCAATTAGGGTGAAATTTTAGTCCCAAAAAGTAAGTAGGTGAGATTATGACCTTATAAAGGAGAAAGAATACCACATGTGCAAATAGAACTAATAAAACACACTAAAATTGTATCAAAGAGTCTAAACCAAGCATTTTTACTAACTTAAGAGGCTACAAAGTGTGAATATTGGTAGAGTTTCGTCATGCCTAAGAGAGGGATTCAAAATTAAGGCCTTTAAGCTTGAATATATAGTAAAATAAGGAGATAAGGAAAAGGAGAGTGGTGTGGAGGAGAGAGGAAAAGGTATTCCATCATCATAGTACATTCACTACTATAGTTATGATTAGCTATAATAGTCCTCTAGTTGACTCTCCATGTTTGATGCTCTTCAATGAATCCTTAAGCATTGAGATGGGGTAGTGGAGAGTGTGGTTGACTTGTTAAACCTCCTTTAAGGTATGGATACACCCCTTTTTGGTCAAATATATTATATTATTGGTAGTTACAACCTTAATGAGGTGTAACTAGGCCATCATCAAGTGTACAACAACCTCTCCTCCTTTTTGAGCATATGACTAAATCAAGAAAATGAATCCTTCCTTCATAATGGACATTGAATGTGCACTTGAATACTTCAAGGTAGCTAGTTACCAGGTGTAATATCTTGTATTAACCCTTTTAAAAGTCTTTATATTCCAATCTTCAACTTTCTTTATCGATCAAGTAGGCCAAGTAAGCTAATTAGGCATAGGATCTTGACTACTTGCATTTGATGGCCATGAAATCCTATATGAAACCTTAAGAACCTATAATTAGATGATTTTTAGGTCTAAAATAATGTTAAATACCATGACATGATCCATTTTGAGTATCTCATACTTGTAGACTTTTTAGACATGGTGACTAGGTCACCTTGTCCTTCACATCTATAGGCTTGTTGATTGGAAGAGAATTGTATAGACACTTACATGCATGTTTTTAGACATAAAATGAATTTAGGAGATAAAAAAAGTTATAAACAAATATATCCAATGATTTTCAACTCTTTAAACTACATTGTACCTCTCTTTCTACTCTTTTCCTTGAAAAACACTATTTTTGATAGGTCCATACAAATTACATACAACATAGTATCATGGTCAGGACCCTCTCTGAGTGTAATTTATGGATTAGGTTTTTATTAGGTTACTCATGAGTTTTTAGTTTCCAAAATATTCATTTTCTCCAAAATTAGTCTATAGTAGGGTTTAAGGAGGGTTTTGGAGGTCCACCATCTTAATGATGGTTCATAAAGTACACATCTCCAAATCAAAACTTCTTATTATGAATATTAATTCTATATACTCCTTCAACTTCCTTGAGTATCTTTAGTTCCCATGCAAAATTTGTGTCAATATATGAACATAGGGAAGTGTGCTTATAGTCTTCTACAGGCAAATTAGATATGTTTATAGTGTTAAGAATTATATATAAACTTGATCTCCTAAATATAAATGAATTATTAATGGATCTTAAGTGTATATCAATGCCTAAATAATACTAAGAGAATTTTCCCTGAGTCCATTTTTGGTGAGATATCTAAGCATTGAAATGAGATGCTCAAATTGATTGTCTAGGATTGTGAACTCAAAGAGAGTTTTAAGACTAATTTGAACCTTAAACATAATTTTATCTACTTTAAAAATATTTATTATGACTTGAAACAACCTCTTATACCTATTTATGATGTAAAATTTTCTTAGGGGTGTCTTAGCATACTCCCATGGTGTTGTAGGCCTTCTAGGCCTAAAATAGGATTTTAGGCCTAATAGACATTGACTGAGTATTAGAGGTATGAGTGACCTATAGGTTATTATGGACTTAAGTCCATAAAAAAATGTTTCTCACCTATTCTCACCCTTGTTCTCACCTTTAGATGTTCAAACTTTGACCCAATTCTCATAGTCTCATGGGGTTGCCTATAGGTGGCACTATTAGGATTATTAGGTCTAGTGCTTGGAGTTTGGAGTTTAAGGAGGATTTTGTATCATTATTTTACTATTTTGATAGATTTATAACTCCAAATTCTCTTAAATAATACCTTATTCCAAATTTATTTCATGCATACCCTTATCTCCCTTGCCTAGGGTTTCTTGGATGTCAAATCTATATAACCCCTAGGTCTGAGTTCAGTGACTTTTCTTGCATAACTTGAGTTTTTTCTAATAATATGATGTTACTATAACTTTATTACCTTTATTAACTTCATAATAATTATTAATATATTCAAACATCACTCAACACACATAGATGCCACCAACACTAATGCATACGACTGTTCACAACCAATTTAGGCCTACTGGGCCAAGTAGGCCATTAATATTTCCTTACTAATAATGAGACTCTTATTACCTATGGACATTTGATACATTTTATTACCTAATAATTAGGTTATTTCAGCCTTTAATAACCCATAAAGTATGTATAAAACTCCAACTAGTATAAATAGGCTGGTTATAGGTTTGCCTTCTTCAATTAGCCCTTAAGGACATTTGACTTGAAATTTGAGTGTTACCTACCTTAGAGAGTATTTTAAGACACTTACCATCATATTTTATTGTCTCAAAACTCCTTCATGAATTTTAATCTCCCTACTTATTTTCAAACCTCTAAACAATCCATCTAGTCTCATCACAAACTATCAATAGACTAAATTTATTCTAACATAAAATAGTGAATGTTTCCACGATTAAGATAAAATTTAGGATAGCATGATTATCTTAATATACTTGAAATGATCATTGATACCAATTTTTTTTCTTAATATACCTATAAAATCTTTAAAACCTAAAATTCTTCCAACACTAGCTGTAGGTGTTGATTATGTGTAGGTATGGGTTGGCTGTAGATGCACATGGTTACCACTACATCTTAACCTCTCTTAATGCTTGAAATTGTTTTGATATTATTCAGATATGTTTCAACATATTTAACTCACCTTTTTTTCTTTATTCTTACTAGGTTTAAGACCAACTGTTTGCCTAGTCACCTATAGGTGTTTTCACTAGGATTAGGACTATGTTCTTAGGCTTGAGACCTCAATGTCAACTATATTTAGTGGCCTTGTTCAATAGGTAATAGTCTTAATTTTTACAAGGTATCATTCATATATCTTTGTTAACTTTCATTATATTCCCTCTTTGTAACTAGCTACCTTATATCCCTGTGTCTATTAGGACTAAGATTGATAAAACATATAGCTAAGTTTTCTTGAATTTGCCCACATTCCCTAACATAATCCATTCATACCCTTTCCTTGCATCCTTTATTCACTTGGATTGAAAGACCACTATCACTTATATCTTTAAAGCATTCTCATTCACTTTGTGTTCTACCATGGATTGTGTAGGTTTAGTTAAGCCTCTTGGCTGTGTATGACTCTCTTGGAATACCCTTGATCAAGACAAACACTAACCAACAATATTATTTTCTCCTTTATGGCCTTAATATGTGTTTTTACAACTTGTAAGCTAGGCTAATGAGTAATATATTCATAGTTTCAACCATACCTCACTTTCCATGTGTTTCATGTAAATTTTCACTTAAGTTCAAAAGAAAGAGATAAAATAAAATTGATACAGGTATGGTTAAAAAACCTATTTATTTATGCACATGTTGAATCACAAGATTATGAAGAGATCCTTTTTATCTTGGGAGGAAGACCTACAGATAATAAAGAACTAAAGCAAACTTGTTTGTTAAATAGATAGTTGGGTGGATTCCCTAGCGATAGATAGATACTAAAAGCAATATCTTTCTTAGGGGTTATCAATCCACACATTTCAAATAGTCAAGTTGATAAAGCTAGAAAGAAGGTACTTGCATCAATAATCAAAAGATACTAAAATGAATATAAGAAAGCTTACAATAAAAATAGACTATAAATGATCTAATTAGTTATAAACTAATTAATACTAGTGTTAATAGGTAGGGGTATGCTTCAAAAGATTTGAAAGGGGTCTATGAGTCATCAAAAACACAAACATGTGGATTTGATTAGGTGTGGGTGGGTGAAATCAGCTTGCTAGTTTTTCTGCCATAGGTGACTATTGGCAATTGGGGCAACTATTAGTGATTGGGGTCTAACCATCAATGGTTGACTATATATTTCTAGGTTTGATTAATAGAAGATGAAAAGATTCCAAAAATGGATTTTAGGAATTGGGAAAGGGCTAGAATAATTGAAAAATGGAATAAAAGCATGTGAATATTGATAAATAAGTACTTATCTTACTAGAAGTTAGTTGGGTGGGTGGTTGATGTAGTTAGCCTATTGGTAGAATTTGGCTTGCTTTTAGTATAGTAATGGCACATAAAGGCTTAATTGAGAGGTGATGATGAGTTGGCTCTCAATAAGATGGCTGATAATGCTTGATAATGTTGATGATGTTAATCAACCTAATTGGCTTGTGAAGGAAAACTCATAAGTACCTGAGCTCTTGATACTATTGTGGATGGATTTGATCTCCTCAACCTCTCTCTCTTATAGGCATAATCAAGAGGTATGAGTGAAGGTGTAACTAGGTCATCTAAATATAATTTATGTATACAAAGGCTTACAACACAACTTAGACAAGATATATTTAGAAAATGGTTAGTGGAGCTTACATGCTCTTGGTGAGAAGGTGGATCCTAAATATCGATGGTCCAGGGTCCCTAAGGCTAACCATCAATGGTCACCTTGATCGTCAATGGTTAGGGTCTTCAAGGATAGGGTCTTGAAGGCCAAGGTTATTTAATTAGGTGAAATTGAGTGTAGATTGGTTAGTTTAATCTTGATAAGTGTAGGTTGGTCCTAAGGGGGGCTTAGTGTAGGTTTAGGGGTATCTTTGACATTTAGAGTCATAGGTGTGTGGATTTTTGATGTCTACATTTTGTCCCTTTTTATTGTGCAACTTGTGTGAATGAGCTACAAAACAAGAATAGAGTATGGGTCAAGGGTTTGGTTTCCCTAAGAGTGGGAGGAGGTGTTCCCCCTCAAATTAGGAGTTAGTAAGGTGAAGATGAAGTGGGTATGGGTTTGATAAGTGGTAGATGGTGAGTTACAATATGGTGACATGAGGTCTGGAATTAAGATGCAAACATGCATGTAAAATATGATAAAAAGGAATAATAGCCAAGATTGCACATAGACAAGGTTACCAATGTTTGAAAAAATAAGGTTTAGTGTTAAGAAGGATAAGTGACAAGTGAACCATGTGACCACTTATAGGTGTGGTAGCTAGGAACACTCATAAATGCAAGTCTCCTAAGTGATCTCTATATATGCAGTGGGTATCCAAGGTAAGAATTTCTCTTGGGGAAAAAACAAATGGGTCAAGTGTCATGGGTATCTGAGGTATGAAGTGCTCTCGATGAGATACAAGTAGGTTAGTATGCATGAGGTGGCACAAAAATGCAAAAGGGTCAACATGGAAATGTTGTCACTATTGTCAAAGGACCAAGTAAAAAGTATCAAACAATTTCATGCTAGATGGGCTAAAAGAGACCAATGATGAGGTGATGAGGTGGTCAAGTTGATGGGATAAAGTCATCTCCAAAAGTAGGAAAGAGCATGAGGTAAATTTCTTAAAATGTGAAAGTTATAGGTAAAAAGTGAAATTGGATTTTTAGGGTATCCTTATCATTGGTTGTTAGGGTCCTTAGAAGGTGATCATCAATGATCACCTTAATCATCGATGGTCAAGGAAAACCCTAAAAGTCTAGGGGTAAAAGTAAAAAAAATAAAAGGCACTTTTTCATTTTTCTTGTTGTGCTTTATTTGATTGAGCTCTGGGTGATTTTGGTACTTGGTGATGAAGGATCATGTTGAGGTGGTTGATGATGATTAACTAGAGGTGTGTGGTAGATTATTTGGGTCTAAGATACAAGGAGAATGAGGATGTAGTTAGGCACCTACATGAGGGATCAGACCATGGAGGAGGTCACAAAATGAGGTAGAGGGTACACTATATTGGTAGATAGGTTTTATTTTGCTATTGCTTATGTTTTCCTAGGGGTAGGTTTACAAATTTTCTATTTGGGCTTGCATGCCCTAGGTAGGTTTTCGGGAAAATGGGGTGGGTACATATTTTGGGTAGAATGTGAGCTAGTCAGAGTGATTAGGCTAGTTATATTTCAATTTTGCTCACTATTTTAGGCCATGGGGGTTTTGGGTGTTCTATCCCTAGAAAACCCATAGGTGATTGTCGATAGTTAGGTCTGACCATCTATGGTAAACACCCTAGAAACTAAGGGTCCCCAATTGTCAGTGGTTAGCATGATCACTGATGGTTAACTAGGATGGGATAGGGTTGTTAAAAGTGTTTAGGGCTTAGGTATGATTTTTAAGGTTGAAATTTTAATGGTTAGGGTTAAGATAAATAATGAGGCTTGAAGTTTGATCAAATAGGTTGGATGTAAGGGGTAAATGGGTTATGGTTATGTTTAGGTCAAATAGGTTAGGGTTAGGTGTAATTCAAAAGATAGGGTAGATGAGACTAGTTAGGGTCTAAGCCAAGCATTTTGATTTGGTACATGCTTAGGAGTAGATATAGATGCATGAACATCTATCATAAATCTTTCATATACTACTTGAGGGGATGACTATTGATGATTGGGCACATATGGAACTAGTATGGATAAGAGGGATGAGGCACTACCAATATGTGCCTCTGGATACATCCATGATAGTAGTGCTCATCAAGATGGGATCCTGCTACTAATACCTTTTTGTTATTTATCGAGGAGATGACTATTCTCCTAGAGGATGTTCATAGGATCACTCAACTCCCACTACATGGCAAGATGATCTATGAGATTAAGAAAGAGGAGAGGGATGAGTATGTTGAGTATCTATATGGAGATGATAGTGACTAGGTCCATTAACACTTTGGAGGATTTAGTTATACAACACTATATAAGAGAGATCATGAGGAGAGGAGACTTATGATGATGCTAATGATCACAGTTACATGCTTTGGGGTTATAGATTCTAGTAGTGGGAGATTCCCCTATGTATTACGTTAAGCTATTACTTGGGAGGATAGTATTTGGGTGGGTCCTAGTTCTACTAGTATAAATTTATAGAGAGTTATGGGGATTCAAACACCACAAGAGGTATGACATCAGCATGGTCATGGTTTTACATTGCTGGGCTTATGAGCACATCTAGGTTTTGAGGCCTATGGGATTTCCATGGATGGGGTACACATATCTAGAGTTCCCTATTGGCTTTATAAGGTGGAAGAATGATTATGTTGCATTAGGGGCTAAAGGTGGAGCACATGATGTCAAATGGTTCAAGGATACCCTAGGTGGATCGGTAGTTATAAACATCACATGGAAACCATACCTATAGTTCCCTATCTATCCAGGCTACAAGAGGGAGACCCTTGCTATATAAAGCTACAGGTGGATAGTGCACTATCAAGAGGGTGAGGTTGAGTTGATTCCCTTTGACCATTATGGAACTATTTCAGCTTGTTATAGGGTATACTAAGTACACATACATGATATAGGAAACATTACTCAAAGGTTTAGTTACTAGTGCCCCAACCTATTCAGATAGTTTTGGTTGGTGGCTTTGAGGAGTTTCCTATTAAGGCTCCTATAGATGATGTAGGGTATATAGATGGATACATGGCTTGGTACCAGCCTATCTATACATATATAGATGTTGGTAGAGATGATGGAGGGGTCGTACCAATGGCTATAGATCTAGCCAACTAGGGTGGAGAGACAAGGGTAGCATTGGCCATGACCTAGGCTTAGGTACATGATCTATAAGGCTAGGTGGCCACACTATAAGGCTAAATTCAAGCATTACAAGGTTATTTCACCACCATTATAGGTGAGAGAGATATACTTAGATAGAGGGTTGGGGTAGGTGTAATAGTAGTAGGAGGGCCTTTGGACATAGTTCCCTGAGCATGCTATTTAGCTATTGTGGTAAAGCTTAGATATTATAAGGTGATGGTATTAGACTAGATGCCCTAGGCTATGAGCTATGTAGAGTATAGAGTGAGCTTGATTAATGGGCCATTGACAACTACTATAGGTCAATGGCCTTTTATAATGGGATAGATAGGGGTCCCAGGGGGACCACCACTAGGTACATGTGTAGATGGGGCTAGTGGTAGTGGTGCACACCCATGATTATGGTGAGATATGTTATTGTGATGTATTATTTTGATATCGGCCTATGTACTGATGTAGTGAGATGTATACATTATATGTTTTTCTCATTGATTTGGTTTATGCTTGTGATGGTGTAATGACATGCTTATAGGCTCATACAATGTGATTGATGTTCATGGTTTGCTATGATATGTTTACATTATATTTGAATCATTTATGGGTAGATGTTGATTTTTAACATAGTTCATGATGTGCATGCTTTTGATGTGATGTTTATTATTTTTGCACATAGTGATAGGCTTACATAAACTAATAAAAGATAAGAAAATGAACACAATGCCTTTTCATTGGTAAATATTGAAATGAAACCCAAAGTTGGATTGGCTTAGTGAAAATAAGCCTTTCCAATGCTTTGCATTAGCATGCTTAAGTTGATAGATAGGGATCTTGATTGCATTGTGTCAAGTAAGCTCATAGTCCCGTGCATATGACATGTGGAGGGAGAATGGGTGAAACTAGGACCTTTAGGCAGACTAGTATGCATTTTTTAATAGGTTTTCAAAGAGGAAGTATAAATAAGTCTATGTTCATATGTAAAGTATAGACTGATCAATGTGGGAAGTCTACTAAGGACAACTGATTGTGGCTTTCCAAGATTATTGCTTTTATGAGAGCTAATTACAACTTTTAAAATTGATTTTTCTCTTACTTTTGCTTTTAATTTTACTGAAGGGTTGGGGAAGTTGATCGATGTAGGAAGATTCCAAGAAATTTATAGATTTGACTAATGGTTTACTCAACCATATTTTAAAGGAATGGTCCAATTTTATATGCTTAGTGTAAATGCTTCTAATAGCTATCCTTCAAGGGAGTAGTCCACCTTATGTTTATCAATTTTAGAATAAGTTTCAATAACTATCCTTCAAGGGAGTTATCTATGAATGCTAAGGATGACCCATGATTTGTTTTTACTATTTGATATTACTTTTTCTATATTTTAATTGACATAGACTTGCTCATACATGCTCAATGAATTACCTTTATGAAGGCAAAACTAAGGTAACATGAAGGTTTAGTAGGTGAAAAGTAGGTATAGGTGATGACAAACTTAGGAACTGATCTCAAATAGATGGGAAGTAATATGAGAATCATGCCATAAATAGAGCCATGGTATCCATAGTCCAAGATTAGGCTATAATTATGAAATATAATCACATGATTCAATTTTAGTTAGTTTCCCTTAAAAGAGGGAAATGAATGTAGTTATAAGGGACGAAATTAAGTTAGACAAATGATGATTGTGATCCCTATCTAACAATAAAAGGGATGTAAATGTGAAGCATTGAGAGGCTCAGGTTCTAGTTTGCCTTTGAGAGAGGAAAAATGATAAGGTCTTGATTCATACTTATGGGTAATGATGTAGGGTCCAAGCCAACTGAAAGCAAAATTTCCCCTTTTTATTTTTTCCATATTATTTACATGTTGGTTTTCCTTGAGGATAAGATCTCCAATATTGAATTCTTGAACTTTCAAGTGTTTGTTATAAGCATGTTTGATTCATTCTTGATAGACACAAAGATGGGAAAGGATAGAAAAACATCGCTCATCAAGTAGCTCAAGTTGAGCTACACTTTCTTGATGATAGTCATTTTCTAAAATAAGATCATGAAAAGATATGTGAAGAGAAGGTATTTGGAATTCAAGAGGCAATACAACCTCAACTCTAAACATGAGAGAAAAAGGTGTAGCACTTTTAGGGGTTTAGATGCTAGTATGATATGCCCATAAGGCAAAAGGAATGTGCAAGTGCCAATCTCAACCCGAGGCATGAACCATTTTGGTAAGCATGTTGTTAAGGCTTTTGTTAGAGGCTTCAAATTGTATATTTGCTTATGGGTGATAAGGTGATGAAAATCTAAGTTTAATACCAAATACATCACAAAGACCCTAGACTTGTTTATTTTAGAAGGATTTACCATTATCAATGATGATCTTGTGGGGAACACTAAAATTATTGATGATGTGATGGGTAATAAATATGACAATCTTTTCAGATTTTGTCATGACAAGGTGAATAAATTCTACCCATTTGGTAAAATATTCAATCACAATAATGATAGAATGATGTCATTGTGAACAGTGTGGGTTGATTTCACTAATAAGGTCTAGACCTCATTGTGAAAAGGGATAAAAGTCTATAGAAACATGAAGATTATTACTACATGTGTAAGGTAAATTAGCATGTTGTTGACACTTGACACACTCTCTCACATAATCATAATAGTCTTGGTTAGGGTGGCCCAATAATAGCCTAGGTGGAGGATGCACTTAGCCATAATGAGTCCACTAAAGTTCCCCCCATAGATACCATCATGTGTCACCTTGATAGTGTGAGAGGATTTTGGATCATGAAGGTAATAGAATAAGAGGCCATCAAAACCACACTTGTAAAGAATTCCTCCCATAATGATGTAATGAGAGGTTCTCTAAATAAATACCCGATAAGCATTCCTAGAGAGATTAGAGGGAACTATGCCAAGTTGAAGGTAGTTGAAGGTTTGTTGATACCAAAGGTTAGGCATAATATATTCCATACTAAATATGGTTGGAGTGTCTAATTTGGTGTAGGAAGTTTTAGTGAGGTAATAGATAATGATTGATAGTTTGGAGTCTGAGGGTGCTGATAGGATTTGAGAAGCAAGAGAAGCCATGGTATCAACAAACTTGGTGGATCATGGGGTGGTTTGAATATGGTAGTGTTTAAATGAGGCTAGGAGTTTTATAGCTAGTTGCATATAAAGTTGTATCATTTAATTATTACACTAGTAAATGTTGACTTGGTTAACCATAAGTTGGGATTCACCAAAGATATTGATTGTTCTGACTCCTAAGGCTAAGGTAGTTTGGAGATCTATTATTAGGGATTCATACTCAACCAAATTATTAGTACATTTGAAGTCAAGTTTAATTGACAAAATAAATGGTTCACTGATAAAGGTGATAAGGATGATACCACCCCCACCATGCTGACATTTCAAACCATCAAAAAACATGGTTACGTGATTGGTAAAATCCATTTGAGATAAAATTGTAATTGACTCATCTAAAAATTCAAGAGGGGGAGGTTGGGTGTTTTTTAGCGGTGCATCAACCAATTAGTTAGTAATAACTTACCCCTTGATTGATTTTTTCTAGAGGAACTCAAGGTCAAATTTAGCTAAAATCATGAGCCACTTAGCCATACACTAGTTTTGGTATGGTTTGGAGTACATATATTAGAGGGGGTTAGTATTATTTATGACAAAAATTTTGTGGTTAAGAAGGTAGTGATAAATTTTGGTGGCCATGAAGACTAGAGCCAAACACAATTTATTAGTATGTGTGTTCTAAGTCTCGTATTTGATAAGTGTGTGGCTAATGTAATAGATGGCTTTCTCTTTGTGTTGTTCATCCTGATGGGCAAGCATTACCCCTAGAGAATGGTCTATGGTAGAGATATAGGGGTAGAAAATGTGGTCATCTTTAAGAGGTGTAAGGATAGGTGGAGATAGCTAGTACTCTTTAAGTGCATCAAAGGTTTTTTGACAATAAACATTCCATTTGAAAGAGATGTCCTTTTTCAAGAGGTGGTGGAAGGGTTAACACTAATAAAAGAGTTAGGAGATAAAATGGTGAATGGATTGGAGCTTCCCCTACAAAATAAGGAGTTACTTAAGATTGTTTGGGGGTGGAATCTTGGAGATGTCTTTAATCTTAGTTGGGTCAACCTTGATTCCTTGAAGGGAAATACTAAAGCCTAGAAATTTGCCTAATAAGACCCCAAAAAAACATTTTTTGGGGTTGAGATAGACATGATAGTGGATAAGTCACTCAAATATACTATTGAGAATGACTAAATGGTCTTTGTGAAGCTTGGACTTCTCGAGAAGGTCATCCACATAGTATTTAATGATTATATGGATAAGGTCATGGAAAATATAAGTCATGACATGTTGGTAGATTTCACCAAAATTATTAAGACCGAAGGGCATGACTTTATAAGAAAAATTCCCCCAACAGGTGATAAAGTAAATTTTGTGATAATCTTTAGGGGCAATCAAAATCTGATTATAATTCAAGAATTTGTCCATGAGAGATAACATCTCATGGCCTACTATATGATCAACAAGTTGGTCAATACTAGGTAGAGGAAAGCCATCCTTTAGGCTGGTGAGGTTGAGGTCATGAAATTCCACATAGATATGTAGTCCCCTTGTGGCTTTAGTGATAGGGATGCCATTTGAATCCCATTGGGGATAATCAACGGGTTGAATAAAGTTGACAAAAAGGAGGCATTGAAGCCTTTCTTTGACAAGGAGGGCTATGCAAGGTTACATTCAACAAAGTTTATGTCTGATGGGTTTAACATCATGATTGGTTATGATGTTTTTAGTGTCAATTGCTATGTCAATAGTAATAATATTAGCATATGACAAAGTGAATGTAATAATATGGTCTTAGAGGAAGGTAAAGAAGTCATGTAGTTTCTTAGGGGTGAGGGTTTGGCCAAGTTTGATAACATGGGGGTTGTCCAGAGTGCCCAAGTTGATATCTATGGTAGATTAATTCATCATGGTTGAGGTTTTTAGAGGTAAGGATTTATGCATGGATGAATTTGGTGCACCCAAGTAGGTGAGAATAATATCATCATGCTGACACTAAACAGTGTTAATGGTAGGAGAGTCTTCTCCCATGAGTTCAAGATGGATCAAAGGAATGGATATGGGTGCCCCTTCCTTTTGATAAGTTAGGGGGCCAAGGGTAATCATGTTGATGAAAAAAAATTTAGGTGGGATGATGTCTTCATCCTCACCCATAGGTGGAGAGGGTATTGATGAAGAAGGGGTCTCTTCTTCAACAATGGTAGGGGTAGTTTATTTGGCTTTCTTATTATTGGGTAGAATGAAGCTAAGGCCATACTTCTCATGAGTATTTTGGTCTTAATTAAGGTCAATGTTTTTGGGTTGTGCTCATATCATCCTAAACCAATCCCTTCTAGGCACACCTATGAAGGTATAGTTTGGTAAAGTTTGGGTTGTCCAAATAAGAGAAGGTGGAGGTGAATGGTTGAGGTGGAGAGGGAGTGGTGGAAATGTTAAGTGGTTTGTAAATGCCCCTATAGATAAAGTGGGTTTGAAATCTTGGAATACCCAAGGGGGTAATGGCTTTAATGTTTGGGTCATAACCTAGTTGGTGGTTGAGTTGCCCATATTCTTGGGGAGTAAGGAGGGCATCAAGGGTGAGGTGATGGTATTCTCCAAGGGTAAGGTGTTGGAAGGTAGGTTTCAAAGGATCAATGATGGGTATCTATTTTATGGGGATAAAAAAATTGGTAGATTCCTTAGTGGAAGGGTAGGAAGTAATGGCTTTGGATTTCATGGGTGAAGGCTTGATGGTGGTTATTTGTAGTACTTTGAATGGAGGTAGGAGAATGTCATTAGGTTGGTAGGCCATATTACATGATAAAAAATGGCTAGCATCAAATTGTATGGTAACAACTTGACCTTCATGTTCAAATTTGACATAATTATGGAGGGTGGAAGGTACACAACCCATGGCCTAGATCTAAGGTCTCCCTAGTAAAATATTATACTAGAATTCACCTTCGACCACATAGAAGAGTTTAAGGAGTGTATGAGGTCCTAACCAAATATGTAGGATGATAGTTCTAAGGTAGTGGTCATAGTGTAATTAAAGGATCTAAATATGATTGAAGTTTAGGACATGACATTGTTTGGTAGCTTGAGTTGCTCATAGGCATGGGAAGAGATGATGTTGATAGTAGCTCCCCCATTGATCATAACTCATTTGATGTGGGTTTGGTTGATGTGGGCTATAATAAAAAGAGGGGGATCTAGATATTTGGGGTGGATAGAAGGTATATATAAGTCTTTGAAGGTAATAATGGTGGAGAGTTAAAGAGCACAGATGAATGCCTCTAAAAGTTGGGAGTATCCTAGTCTAACCTCAATGGCTTACATAGCCTTGATCATTGATTGATGATGGTAAGGTGACGTGGAAATGAGATCATAGAGGATCATCTTAGCTGGGGTCTAGTGAAGTTATTTTATGATGACCCTCTTGATGGATTTAGAGGGGTTAGGCTCCATAATGCCTAAGATGGTGAATTTGGGCTTAGCTGTAGACATAGATGTTTGGATCTAGTTTGGTTTAGGGTGAGTCAGTGGGTATGTCCATGGAATGGACACTTGAGTTTTCCCTTTGTTATTTTGTTGTGATTATGTGACCATATTAATGGTATGGATGGAGGTTAAATGTATGATGGGGGGTTGGGTAGATTCTCCATCACTCTAAGGTGAGAGTGGGGGATTAAGAATGTGTTGGTGACTAGCTATTGGGTGTAGTGGTGGAGGAATGGATGGAAGGTCATATACCAAAAGATCATTCTCATCATAGAGTTGGTGGATAATGTCTTGGAGAGCTTTAAAATTATTTATGTCATGTCTAAGTGTCCTATTATAGGAATATATTTGATGGTTATTGTACCAAGTCAACTTTAAATTGAGAGGGTCAAAAGGTTTGATAGGAGGTAATGTGAGGCAGGAGGTCTACAATAATCTTTGAAGAATAGTCATATAGGATTTTGATAGACGTAAAATCTTTTTAGGGATCATGTTTTGGGTTGGTAAGATGGGCATGTTGGTGGTAATAGGTTTGGTGAGAGATGGTTTGGGTAAGGTGGTGTTTCTAGTTAATGATTTTGGTCTAGGTATGTTGGTAGTTAGGATGGACAATTTTGATGGTCTGTCTACTGGTAATTTGGGAAGAACTAGTGCATTAAATAATAAGTGGGTTGGTGTAATCAATGTTAGTGGGTGGTATATGTTAAAGGGGGTTGCTTTTTAAGCAAAGTGGAAGGATGAGGCCCTAAGATAGAGGGCAAGGTAGAGGGAGGTAGAGTCTTAGTCATGCATCCCTTCAATGTTTTTGTCCTTTTAGTTGGTATGGGTTGAGACTTGGGTGTAGGCTTGGGTAAAGTTAAGTCTAATTTCAAGGATGGGTGTACTAAAATATAGTAAGAGAGGCACCAAGAGTTTTGAAAGGTTTGGTTGGTGATGTGGTAACTATTTTGGTTGATTGAGAAGGTGGGGGTCGGTATACGTTTAGATTAGTTTAAGAGGTGGTGGAGAGATTATGGATTGGTTGGTTATGGGCATACTAGAAGGTTCAAGTTTTTTGATGGGGGGAATCCCTAACTATTTCCAGAAAGTGGTTTGATCCATGTCTAGTTTTGTAGCCATACCTAACTTTTGAATAAATTTGGAAAAAGGTTTGTCTACTAGTTTGGTCTTTAGGGTAGTGGGTGTCGAGCAGACACCTATGGGTTAAGAAGAGGGTTGATATACTCATTCATTTCTTTAATAAAGGGAGGTAATTTTAGGTTGGGTGGTTGCTCTATGAGGGGTGTTTGTGAAAAAATCACTCCCTTGGGCATGATGTCCATAGTTGTGGCTTGGTCTATAGTTAGGGGAGATTGTGGCCTAGGAATGGTTGTTTATTCAAGTTGGCTATCCAAAGGGGTTATTAATGATTCCATATCCTCTATGAGTGAATCTAAGGAAAAAGGAACCTCCTTGGTTTGGGCCTCTAAAGGAAGAGAAATTGACTTTGCCACCTCATTAGATGAAGTGGGAGAAACATAAGTAGGTTGGATGATAGGTATATTGAGGACCTTATTGATTGTGTGGGCATCATGAGAATATTCAACTTGTTTGTCCTTATCTTAGACAAGGGCATGGTTGGGAAAAGTCTTCTTGAAGATGTTAAGAGCCTTATTTTGAGGGCATTAGGATTATCCAACATGAAGTTTCCCTTTATCGATAATACTCTAAACAACATTCTTGAAAGTATTACATTAGCTGACATCATGTCCAATTACCCAATGAAAAGAATAGATGTCATTCTCATTATACTAAGTAGGTGCTAGATGAGAAGAATAAAATTTTTGGTGAGGTTTTATGGGTGGAAGTTGTATGAGGTTAGCTTTTAGTAGCTTTTCCAAAATTGAGGTATAAGATTATCCAAGTGGAGTGAATTATTTTTAGTTGCTTTGGTTTGGGTTCCTTGTAATTTTGTTGGAGATAATGGGAGAATTTTATTGATTGATATTGGGTGGAGGGGCAGTTTTAAGGATGATCAAATTTCTGATTCCCCTAGTCTTAGTTCTAGTACTATCTTGGTTACTTGGTTTGGAGGAAGAGGTTTCATTGGTCTTGAAGGTAGAGTTACTATTTTGTAATTTTAATTTGCCCTCATATATGGCCCAATTTTATAGCTTACATGCCATGGTAAAATTCTCATCAAAAGTTCTAAATATTTGGACATGCAATGTAGAAGATATATGTTTGATGAAGGCTCGAGTGAAAATTTCTATAAGTTCAGGTTGAGGCAAGGAAAATGAAAGCTAATTTATCAAGCTTCTCCAATGAGCAATAAAATTAGTAGTGGATTCATCATCAAATTGCTTAATATAATATAGGTTTGTGATAGATACCTTCTTGGAAATTCTAATGGAAAAGTGATCTAAGAAGACTTGTGCTAGTTGGGTGAAATAAAAGATGTAATTTTTGGTGTGGTCACTATACCAATCAAGTGCTACGCTGGATAAAGACATGGGGAAGGTTTAAAGGAGAAGGTAATCATCGTAAGCAATCATGTAACATGCATGCATAAAATCCCTAAGGTGTTGCTAATGATCCTCCTTGCTTTAAAATTTTGTAAATTTTGGAATATCCCATTGAGGAGGGTAAGGTCTAATGGGGATAGAAGGATGAATAGGTTCATTACAAATTTGATCATAGGATAAGATGTTATGAGCCCCTAAAATGGATGACTCAAGGTTGGTCATCTTGTCCATGATCATTTTCATTAGGTTAGTTTAAAGTGGTGCACCAAAAGGACTGTAAGGCTTATATTATGGTTGAGGTTGGGAAACATATTGGTAATTATTTGGCAGTTGAGAGGATACCACATATTAGAATGTGGATGCCAGAGGTTGGGTAGGGTAGGTGGATGATGGTGGTTGGGTGGTGGGTACATACCCTTGTGGGTTAGGGATGTATCCTAGATTGGGTGTAATGGGTAAATGTTAAGGAATCCCGATAGATTGGGCATGGGTAGTAGTTGGGTTGGTGACAAGAGGTGAGGTAGTGACCTTTATGTTAATGAGTGGTGAAGTAGAAGGGATAGATACCCCTAATCTTTGTAAAGGGGTATTGACTAATGGGCTATGTTTGATAGAGGGGAGATCAGTAGTGCCAATAGTGGGTGCTCCATCTATAAGTGGAACATTATAGGTTAATGGTTAGGTTGTCCCCAAGGTAAAGGAGTCATTAGTAGGGGTAGAAGGTGTAAGGGTAATGGTTGAATGGTTTTTAGTTATAGCATCAAAGGGGTTAGTAGATAAAGATGCTTGGGTGGTTAAAGGTTGGGTGGTGATCATGATAATAGGTATACCCTTCATAAGGTGGGATGGCATTCCATAATGAGGATCTTGAGTTGGAGTTGAAACTAGGATATGGTGAGAAGAGGTGTTGAGATAGTGCTGAAGAATAACTAGATTATTGTCTATAAAAGTGGTAAAATCCATATCCCCTTGGGGAAATACCCAAGGGAAATTAGGGCTTCCTAATGGATGAGGTGAATCTTCTACCTTGAATATGTACTCCATAGATAAGGAGGTAGAAGAGGTTAATTTAAGTGATGGGTTTTGTTTTACTAGGTCTCTTCACTACTGATGAGTGAGAACCATACAAGAAAAAGGGGAGAGAAAATAAGAACAAAATCACCACTCAAACAAGAAGACAAGAAAATGATCAAGGCAATAAAGACACACATTATGAAGTACGTTAAGCCTAGAGGTTAGTTTTAATCTTACTTCTGGCTTATACCTTAGTTTATGAGAATGTGTGATAGAAGTTGGCTTATAGATCAGGTACTATAAAAGTAGTCTATGGTTGATTTTGGGTTGTTTAGGTGCTCAAAATAATCTATATTAGAATCAATACATGTATTGGTATTGGGGCCTACCCCTCACTTCATCATCCCACAGTGATAAGGGTGTTAGGTGCTTAGCTAATATATATATATATATATATATATATATATATATATATATATATATATATATATATATATATATATATATAATGGGTAAGGTGACTGCTAGGTGATGAAATCCCAATCAAGCCTTGTCTTAAATTATTTTGATGTTTGATTGATGAAAGTGGTCTGGCCAATGTGTATAATAAAGGTGATGCTATGATAAGCTTAATGTGCTTTAATTCAAAGTGAACTAATTTTAAAATCAAGTAATGGATGTAGTTGATTTTAAGCCAAAAATGAATTTTAGTTTCAATTATGTGCATATATAGAGATAAGAGCATACAAATTCCAAGAAAACATGAGTAAAAACTCTAGGTCCCACTGGTCATGCCATAATGTTTCATGTAAATTTTCACTTAAGTTTGAAAGAAAGAGAGAAAATAAACTCAAGATGGATATGGTTGAAAAACCTATTTGTTTGTGTGTGTGCTAAATTAGAAGATTATGAAGAAATTCTCTTTGGCTTGGGAGGAAGACTTGCATATAATAAATCACTAAAGTAAACTTATTTATTAGATAGATAGTTAGGTGGATTATCTAGCATTAGCTAGATCCCAAAAGTGAGAGCTTCCTTAGGGGATGTCAATACACATGTTTCAAATAGTCAAGTTGATAAAGCTAGAAAGAAGGTACTTGCATCAATAATCAAAAGGAACTACAATGAAGAAAAGAAATATTACCATAAAAATAGACTAGAAATGATTTAATTAGTGATAAACTAATTAATACTAGCGTTAACAAGTTGGGGTATGCTTCAAAAAATATGAAATGGGTCTGTGAGTGGTCAACAACATAGAAAAGTGGATTTGATTGGGTGTGGGTGGGTGAAATTAGCTTGTTAGTTTTTATGCCATAGGTGACCATCGATATTTGGGGTAACTATCAGTGGTTATGCCTAACTATCAGTGGTTGACTATGTATTTATGGGTTTGATCAATAGAAGATGATGGTATTCCACAAATGGATTCTAGAAATTGGGCATGGGCTAGACTAATTGTGAAATGGAATAAAAGAACACGAATATTGACAAACAAGCACTTATCTTACTAGAAGTTAGTTAGTTGGGTGGGTGGTTAATGCAATTAGCCTATTGGTGGAATTTACTTGATTCTAGTAGAGTAATGATACCTAAAATCTTGGTTGAGAGGCAATGATGAGTTGGCTCTCAATAAGAAGATTGATAATGCTGATGACATTAATTGACCTAATTAACTTATAAAATAAAACTCCTAAGTTCTTGATTTCTTTATAATTATTACAAATGGATTTGACCTCTTAGACCTCTCTCTCTTATAGGCTTAAGCAAGAGGTGGAAGTGAAGGTGTAATTGGGTCATCTAAATATAATTTGTGCATGCAAAGATTTACAACACAAATTAGACAAGTTATATTTAGAAAAGGGTTAGTAGAGCTTGCATGCTCTTGGTGAGAAGGTGGATCCTAACCTTTGATAATTAGTGGTCCTAAAGGCTAACCATCTATGGTCACCCTAACGGTTGATGGTTAGGGTCCATAGGGATAGGGTCCTGAAGGCCAGGGTTATTCAATTAGGTGAAATTGAGTGTAGATTGGTTGGTTTAAGTCTAATAGGTGTGGTTGGTACTAAGGGGGTCTAGGGTATGTCCAAGGGTATCTTTGACATTCAAAATCATAGGTGTGTGTATTTCTAATGTCTACACCATGTAGTACACTTGATCATGTTTTCACCTTGGTTATAGGTGAATATTTACCATTTTAACATGGATTAAGGTTGCATATCTCATATCATGACCATGATGATCTAGCTATGTAATAAACTTGAAGAGTAACAAAACATTGGATCTATGTTGTGGATGTATAGTATTAAAATATATATGTATGATGATAATGGGATATGGAAATTGAGAATGTATATGGAGTGATAAGCTTATACAATGGTTAAATGGTAGTGTAAAAGCTATGAAAATGGAATGAAACATAGGGAGAGTTGAAGGACTCATGAGTCCAAATTTAAAATAGTCTTAAAGGATATTAGGTGAGTGTAATCATATTCCTTAATAAGATATATTATTTTGAAGGCTCTTAAAGAAACATACATAGTGAAATGAGGAACCTAGGATTCTCTAGACTACCTTAACATATGCTAAGTTACCTTAACATATGCTAAATGAGATTATGAGGGTGTTGAGGGAAGAATGGTGTTTATAGGCTGTCATAAGATTTGATTAAGTTTTAGAAACATAAATAAAGACATATATACATGAATTAAACCTCTCATATAGTCACTTACTATGTTTTGACATCTTAAAACCACCAAAATTTTACAACCATTCTAACTTGCTTTCAGACTACATATTGAAAGTTTATGTGTTCTTTAGCTACATGTACTCACATGTGTGAGATGAGGTTGGATAATTTTGTGGGAAATAGGTTCAAAATCTTATGAAGCTCCATAACCTTCCATTTTTCTATCACCATGCTCAAGAGAGGAGAAAACAAAGAAAATTAGTTCCTTACCTAAATGAAGAAGCCATTGTGAATGCCTTACATTGTTAATGATTGTTAATAAAGGAGAGAGAGACAAACAAATAAAAAATTACCAAATATTTAATCCATCTAATTTACTTTCCTATACCCAAAATTTCATATCCTTATTGTCTTTCTTATGGACATACCATCTACAAACTTGAAGGGCTGACTTGGGCTGCCAAAGAGCTTGGTAGAGAGAGAAGGTTATTTATTGGATTTTTTGAAATATTTTTGATATTAATATTTAACAAGAGACATAATATGAATCCTCATGCAATATCCTAACCTCCCCTATATGGAAAAGTCCATACTAGTCCATATAACTTATAAAAATGGTTAAAAACACCTCTTTTTCTTACAGTTTTCCACATTTCAAGCTTGGAACCACCATTTCAGGGAAACATGAAAGAAAATTTAGGTTAAAAGGCATATTTAAACAAGTAACAAGTTTTGGAGATAACAAGGGGGTATATTTCACACGTGTGATCTCTCTTGAAGGCAAAACAATGTTCTAGACTTTTAGAGGGGACATTTTCAAAGAATGAAACCATTTGATTAAAGTAATGTCATGACCATGAGGGTGATTTTAGATGTTATGAATGATTTATGGACCTTTTAGGTCAAATATTTTCATTTTAAGACCAACATATTTATTTTGGACAACCATACATATAGATTCAAAATAAGATTTGTCAATGAGCATCATAAAGAATACCTTATAGCCTTCTTAAAAGGTTTCAATTAAGATTCTATATATCTTCACCAAATTTAAAAGCTTATAGTCCAACATACCTTATATATACTAAATACACTCAGAAAATCTCATGATGAGTCATCAATTGCCACCTCCTACCATCTCCATCAATGCATTTTAGAACATAAGGCCACTTCAAACCATCATCAAGACATCCAAACATACTCAAACATCATGATGATACTCAAAACCAATTAAAAATAGGTATGTCAATGGTAAGACACTAATACCTAATCCCTCTAATTGATATTCAAAGACATCATGATGATCAAGCACATCACCTCAGGACCCAAGGCATATAGGACATATGATGATCACAAGTAAACTCTATAAAACCTCTAACAATGTTGAATGACTTCAAGAATCAATTAGGAGACACCATCACTTAGGATAACACCATGTAGAGGCTTAGGTGGATTCCATGAAAAGTTTTTTGATTATAGGGTTTGGAATTTGGCCTTCCAACATTGGCTTAACAAGATAAATCAACATGATGTTCCTCTTAAGAGATTTTTTTTCATTACTTCACCAACTTATTCATTAGCCAAGATAAAAATATTAGCACTCTCCTCATAGGTAGATAAAACCTCATCAAGATTATTCCTCTCATCATTTAAGAAGACTAATTTGTGTTTATCTTCATCAAGGGGAGTACTAATGGTGAATTACTCATCATGTATGCTTGAATTATCTTCTTCACATTCTCCTTTAACCACACTTGTAATTGTAACTTCTTCTATCCTCCATATAATAGGCCCCTCTGCAAGAAGGTATATGGTAGGAGGGTGATGGATATGCTCATGATATTGAGAGGGGATATGAGGTATGACAAGTGACTCATGAATTGAATTAAGAAATGAGGGGACTTTATTACAACTTGAAACCTTGAGAATGGTGGATTCTGGAAAGAATTATTGAAGAGAGATAATATTCAATTGTGCTATGAGTGCCTCATCCTTCTCAAAAACCATGCCGTATTTATCATAGTATTATTGAAGTTATTAAACATCTATAAATTGATTTTAAATCTTCTCAAATAGGACCTCTTTATTATCTTGAAATCCTTATTATATAGATATCCAAAATGGAAAAGATATACATTCTTGAGGAAAGGGAAATAGAACTTGAATAGGCATAAAGTTTTATTTGATTTCAAACACTAAATCTTGGATTGATCCAAGTTTCTTCATTTTCGACTCAAAATATTAAATTTACATGTCTATACTCTCTTGGAATATCTTTTCTTGAAGGTGATTAGTGACTTCATGAGGATAAATAGCACAAGAAGATTGATATGGAATACAAGAGGGCTCTTGAGGAGGGATGCAAGGGAATTTCATAGATTTAGATTCTTCCTTGGCTTCAAATCCTAAATCCATGCTTGTCTCGCTTTGATTACTCCATGATTTCACTAATTGATTCCAACTTAGAGTCTTGAAAAACATCTTAGGGGTTTGTTGAGTAAGAGAAGTATAATCTTGGTTCTCAATAATAGGCTACTAAACAATAATATCCTCCTTTTGAATGCTCTCTTGGATTGGATTTCAAGAAGGGAAAGTTTGAGAGGTATGTGAAGGAATTAAAACACTTGTAAGTTCACTTGAAATGGTATATTAAGAAATAATGGGTGGAACTTATGAGGGATGAGGTGGTATATATGAAGACACATGAGGATGATAGTATTGAACGTGATATCCTTCATTATTTCTTAGGTTATCCTCAATGATTTAAATGAGACCACTTACATCCATCATCTCCCTTAAAAGGCATTGTAAATTTACTATCTCAATAGGTGCCCATACTTCTTTCATTAGTTGCAATGATTATCTCACATTATGAATGAGATGATTAGGGATATCTTGACCATATTCACTTTGTGTGTTAAGAAATATCATTTACCTCTCATATCCGAAGAGAGTTTGCTTTAAACTTGAAATGGACTAGTTTGAAAAGTGGATATGTTGTCTAGTAATAGTATGGTCTTGAGAAGGCAGATCATATGTAACATCTAGTCATATAAGGATAATGTAGGTTGATCATAGGAATGATATGACTCATGATAAGAATGATATATATCATAGTGAGGTTGATAAGGAATACCATAGGCTTGAGATACCTCATTGACTTGCATGAAACTAAAATTCACTTCAAACTCAGCCATAACAACTTCATCAAGATAATGAATTGAAATCACAACTTCCTTTAAATAAGTGACGAGGTTACTAGAAATAGATGATTAAGCATAGAGTCAACATTGATGTTTTGAATTCCTCAAAAGGCTAATATATAGAAAAAAGCACCAAAAATCCTTCCACTACTTTGGACCTTAGTCCCACTAGGCATGCTAAAATTGTTATCAACCAAACTTGTACCCTTTATAAGGTAGTTCAAGCCTTCTAAATTTAGAATAACATGGAAACAATTCTAGGTTATGGGTGTCCTAGATTATATTGAATCTCTAGGTTAAAGGGATAAATCCCCTTAATAAATCACTTAGGCTCATTCAATACTATACTAAATTGATAGGAAAAGAGATAGAAACCTATTCTAATGGAGGTGATGTACCAAATTGATTTGATCACTACCAACTAGATACAAATGTAATTAAAACATGACACTAACCTAAACAAGACACTACTCCAAAGCTACCTCTCTATATTAGCATTTCACATGAAGGTTGTGAAAAATGCTTGGGGCAGGAGGACTAGTTAAGAGGTCATAAAATGATATTAATGAAAAGACAACTCACTCAACTTGTACATCTTACTTAAACATTTCACAATACTTAAAAAAATATTTCAAATTGAACATTATTGTAAGACAAGGATAACATACAAAGGAAGTAAAGATAATCACTTGATGAGATTAACTAATCAAGTACCAACATTGAACTAGTCAAAAGAGGTAACATAATAATTTTATCATTGATTAAATGTTTTAAAATGGGAATGGATTTTCCATACCTAGGTGGAGGATACCAACATAGCCTATCAAGGATGAATATATATATATATATATATATGTCCTATCATCTTATAAGTTTGAAACTCTTATGCCACTTTCATCTTTAATAAATCACACATGTCCTATAAGATGTATTTATATAGTTTCATAATTTATTTCTTAAATGTAACTCTCTCTCTCTCTCTCTCTCTATATATATATATATATAGAGAGAGAGAGAGAGAGAGAGAGTGTATATATATATATATATATATATATATATATATATATATATATATATATATATAGAGAGAGAGAGAGAGAGAGAGAGAGAGAGAGAGAGAGAGAGACATTAGAGAAATAAATTATGAAACTATATCAATAAATCTTATAGGACATGTGTGATTTCTTAAATATGAAAGTGGCATAAGAGTTTCAAACTTTGCTTGACACATTGATCTTCTCTTCAAAACTACCCCTTCTCTTTACTTGTGAGAGGACAAGTGGAACTCTTAAAAATCAAGGAATGTTTATTTATATTCCATATATAATATTTAAAACTTTCATTAGTTTTATAATCTTTTCCAACTAAAATTTTAGTGGTAATCATCAAGTAACTCCTTATGTGTCTTGAAACCTCTTTGTCTCACTAGGCCAATCTTGCTTACAAGTGCAGAGCTTAAGTTTATATTCATCAAGGTAACATATCTATATGGATGGAATATTAATATCATATAATACCTATAAAAATTCATTTATTGGTCTTAAACACTCTTCAAGACTTTGTTTTGCATTAACAGCTCTCATTTGGCCTCATTTCTTGTATCCCTAAAAATATGTAAACCTCCTTGTGTAAAAGAATGTACAAAATTTAATGGTAAAATAAAAGTATTTTTGAGGACCCAGAGTCTCCTTATAGATCCATACCAATTTTCATGTCTTGAATCTGAGTGTAAGTGCCTTTTTCTACTATCATCTGTCCTTAATTAGGCTTCCTTGCTTAGAAACTAAGTTTTGGCCCAAAATCACTCCTACATGTGTGAAACATAAAATAAGTGTTTAATTAACTTTAAAAATTAAAATAACATGATACATTTTAATTTTTATCTCTTGAGACCATGTACAAATGAGTAAACCATGAAATGGTCAAACTAGTCTAGGTGTTTGTACAGGGATGAGAGACAATTGGAGTGTTTGGGAAGAAATTTGAAAACTATTAAGATTTTAATGAGTTTTTTATTCCTAAAAAATCATTATGAAAGTAAATCCAATGAGGATATGTGTTCAACTTGTACTTCATAGGCTTGTAGATAGGCCTTTTGACTAACAAAGTAGTGCATTCTCACCTTTTTGACCCATTTGATGACTTGCAGAGTTCATGTACCTCTTTGAAATATATTAAAAGGAATGTGACTTGTTTTAAGATATATTTAAAGTCTTACTAGACCTTTTCAATTAATTTGGGAGCTAATCCATACCCTACATACTCACAAACACACCTACAACCCTATTTTTTAAGTAATTACATACTATATTATGCCTGCATATGTGCCATAAATCATCTAAAAATGTGATAAAAGGACCTAAATAGGTCAATAGATGAATTTTAAATTTAAATATATCCATTATAGTCTATTTAAGAAGGTTTTAGATATGTCAATTTATTAATAATAGTTCATAGAGGATAGGTCCTCTTTCTCCTTCCTAATACAACAAAGTATAAGTTGGGGGACCCATACAACACCTAAAAACACCACTAATTTCCATGTAGAATATCCTCCACTATCTAATAAAATATTTTATCTTCTCTTTAGCTTATTAAAAGGTTAGGATAAAGTTTGGAGTAATCTCAACTCTTAGAGATCATTCATACAGGTGTGGGACTTAAAGATTGAACCAATACCAGATATTTAAAGTAGGATACCCCTAAAATCACCTCAAATAGTCTCTTTCCACCATGAAACTCCTTCAAGAAGTTTTGGGCTTCATAAAAAGACCTCTCAATTAGTATTATTATGTGAGGATGGAGGGCAGAGTTTGCTAAGAATAATACTCTTAAAAATG
This sequence comes from Torreya grandis, assembly GCA_037957365.1. Taxonomy (NCBI): domain Eukaryota; kingdom Viridiplantae; phylum Streptophyta; class Pinopsida; order Cupressales; family Taxaceae; genus Torreya; species Torreya grandis. The sequence continues at coordinate 231,734 of JARHVA010002094.1, read as the reverse complement.
CAACTTTTGATCTCAACCTTATTCATGGTGTCTGACATATCTCTCCTTATGTTTTAATGTGTTTCCTTCACATTTATTTGTATCCATATGCTCAAGGTTTTGACTCATTGACCATAATAGACCCTTGAGGGTTTTAATCCTATAGGTTTCATGACTATATATGTAGGGTTCAAGTGAGTCCTACTTGGTCATCTTCCTCACTATTGAAAGGGTTTACAACTTCATAAAATGTATCTTGAATTTATGAATGTATCCTTAGGTCTTCATGCTTATCTCACTCTCCATCAAATAGTCCATTACAAAATCACATAGGTGTATAAGAACCAAGGATGACTATATGATTTTAGGGTTTCATCATTATATTTGATCTTCTCTTTATGTCTTTTTTTCCTCAAATTACTTTTAAAAGTTTTCCATGATCTAGGTTTCAAACTCCAATCTAATGCTATACATTTGTCTTATTTTCATGTTAAAGACCGATTGTATCAATCAAAGTAAACATGTAGGTCAGTTATTATGTATCTTGACCTTGGGTATTAAGACCACCTCTTCTCCACTAGTATTTAATACTTAACCAAGCATAAAGTTATCACATTTCCTTCATCACTCAGGTTTTCAAGCTGATATTGAGACACATTCCAATGTATTCACATGAAAATAAAATATAGACCTATATGTCTGTAGACTTTTAGGTCTGTATTTTTATACACTGGGCCTTTTATGATGATTGATTTAATCTCTTCAAACCTAAAAATATTATTTCATTGTCTTATTTCATTCAAACTTATTACAACATGTTAGCATTTTTTTGGTCATGTAGTTCTCTCTCATACTCTACCTAAGCCTATAGGTGGCAATGGATTGTATGGCTATATATTTATACATCAGGGTGTTTTGGGTATTGGTGTTTGACCATACTTATTAATTGATAATGAAACTATTCAAGGTGTTTATATAGTTTACACATGTTATTCATCCCTTCAGACATTATTTCAAACAAGAATTATTTCATCTTGTGTGGAAAAGAGACCTACATTTGTAGGTAGATTTATAGGTCTATATTTTGATTCAAGAAACCTTTTATGAAGCTTATGTCAGTATTTTAAATCATTAAGATCAACCTTCATTACCTCAACACACTTCTCAAGAATTTATAACACTCGTATTCCTTTGAAAATGCAAACTTAGGCCCTCTTCAAATCATTATTATGCATGCAGTCATATTCGTACTCTAATTGGTTAGGAACATGAATGCTTTTAGAGGGATGTATATAGAATAACCAAATAGTGTGAGGTCTTTATAAAGGAAAGAGAAAATAATGACAAGTTTAAACAAGCCATACCAATATTTCCTGTACTAATTTTATGCCATTTCATCTTGAAAGAATCTCTAAATCTTGAATGTTAACCTACAACCTTAGTTTTCATGGAAAATACCAATCATGGGTGACTTGATAAACATGAAGATGATTGAAAATTAACCTATAAGATTGATAAGACCATGTGGGAACCTAAAACAACATTCTCTAATATAAATGAGTTCACAAATTCACTTGAGAGGATGAAAACTGACCCTGTCATAGTTTTACACCTCAAAAAAGTACCTTAGCTCCTTAGTGATTGTTCATAAATCTAAGGAGATAAATCAAAAAATAAATGACACTAAATAAGATGTCATAATGTTCATCAACTCTAGTCAATATATTAGGCTCTAAGTCCACTTATACGACTTGATCATACCCCAAAAAACTACTTGACATAACACATGAATGAGGGGTTTAGATTTTTAATAAATCTTAAGGATTCCTTTCAATTATTGGTATGTTTTCAAATATAATAACTGCCTTCCATGCTTACCTTCAGATTCTCTATTTTTTATCATGCAAGTATTTTTCCCTTCTTTTTGGCTTGTATATGTCTTCACTTAATTTTTATAAAATCAAAAAATTTAACATTGTTGTAGGCTCAAATGCTTGCCTACAAACTCATTTATTTTTGAGTTTGTATCCTCCATGGGTAACCCTTTCCAATTCACATTAAACATTCACACAACCATGTCTTTAAGCTTCCTAGATTCCTTTAAGAAAATGCACTTTGGATTTAGCACAAGCTTGCCTTATTCATCAATGATTATAAGCTCTATCTGTGGTACCACATGTATCCATATCCTCTTATTCAAGTGTGACACATGAAACACATCATGAAACCAATTGATGATTATGTGAAACTAACTTATTTGGTGTTGAAATACAGGAAATTGATCTCTTTATAATATCTTAACATATGTGGTATTTAAATAACTCCTCCAAGAACCTTGGAAAGTGTTTTGAATAGATTTTTGGCATTTTTGATCTTTGACACATGTTGGAGTTAGTAAAAATCCCTTTTCCTTCATAAAACTTTAACTTAAAGTCCAAAAAATAACCTTAAACTTTCCAAACATACATGAAATGTTTATAAAAGTTGATTAAGGAATGAAATGAATTTGAGTGGCACCTAAGGACCCATGAAACCACTTGACCAAGTCTCATCACATTATGACATGACTAAACCAATACAAGACCAATATAAGACATTACCTTAATTTCTCCAAATTTGCCTTAAACAATGCTGATAAGGTTTTAGAAAGAATATTTGATGACCTAATAAGGCATGAAAAATATATGAATATGGATAAAAAGACATGAAAAATAAGTTTTTGCCTATAGGGCTTGACCAGTTTTGACATCGAGTGTCAAAATTGGTCAACAATCACCTTTAGTCATTGATGCTATTTATTTTTATTTTTTTGAGAGACCCTTATAACATATATCATTTTTTTAATAGTGTGTACTTATTTTACATGTATACCTCATAAATCCTACTTTTTAGGACCCATTTTAAATGTATTTTAGACTTTATCTCATCTTTCTTTTAGGGAGGAGTTTTTTTCCTATAGGTTTTTTCCTTTTCTCTAATTTATGAGGGATATTTTTGTACATAGATACCCTATCAAACCTTGTTTTTGGGGTTTATTTAATTTATGATTTAGATCTCCATAATTATAAATTAAGGGAGGGTTTTGGTGTGATATTTATATATTCACCTCTTATTAAGTTAAGCTAGGTATCCCCTATTATAAATATAGGGGCTTGTATTTTTTAAACCTAGCAAGGTAGTAATCTAGAAATAAATTATTGAATTGGAGCGAGTGCATAATGTGGAGAATATATTGGGTATTAAATAATACTAAATTATTTAAGGGAATATTTTACTACATAATAAGCACTTTTTTTTGAAATTATTCTTTTATTTTTAGTAATCATGTGTTTTTCCTTGCTTGTACATGGGTATGTTACATGGACGTCATGTTTTGAAGCCTATATGAGGATTTATGTATTATAATTTTATATTAAAATTATAGATGTTCACTCCCATATTATTAAAATTCAAGTTAATTAACCCAACTTACAATCTCATGGTTCCCATAGTTTGAGAAAAACTTAGTGATTTTAATTTAGTGAAACTAGCTAGTCATCCCTACTAGAAATATTATTGGAGCACATTAGAGGAAGTTAGGTGATTTGTGACACTTTAGAACTATTTATGTCATTTCATGCTTATTTAAATAAATTTCCACTTGTTTCCTACTTCAAAACTTCACCATCACCTCATGAGAGACATTTGTTGCTATCACTATCTTCCACCTAGTTTAACCTTGTGGGGGGATTAAGTGTATAATGATTCCTTGGGTGTTTTAGCCCATTTTTTGAGATCTATGTTTATTCTAAGAAAAATTCATATAGATAACCAATTTATAATTGAATTGGTAGATTTAGTGGTTGTATATCCATGCATTCTATTGATATGAATTGATTTCCATACGAACACTCAAAATCATAATACATTTTCTTGATATATATACATCGGTACATGATCAAGCCTAATTATTGGGACCCAATTCAGAGGATTCTGAGCCTAATTTTTTTATATCCTCCCTAAGTTATACTTAAGGGGGTATTGATTAAATATGTTAGTCATAATTTATTAATATATCTTATGATAGTTTACTATTATAAATTTAGATAAGTGCCTCACAATGCATAATTTCCTAGGATTAAAATAGGATAAGTACTAGCCTTTATGCTAGCCAATAGTTATCCACCTCTTATTAGGCCAATCACATTTGCCTATTATGTGGAAAATGAGGAAATTTATTTTTTATATTTCTTAATAAAAATAACTTCTTCCTCTTTATACATCATAATATTAGTTCAAATTTCCTTATTTGATGCCATAGTAAATAGAAATTTTAAATGAAGTGTTCCTTATATTTGTTTGAAAAATTTATTATAGGTTGAAGAACCTAAATTATTTTTTCTAGAATTTTCACTTCACAAGCTTTCCAAAAATTCAAATTTTGAAAAAATATGATGAGTGGTGTTCTTGTGGTGAATTTTTAAAGGCAACAATTTTATTCAAAGGCTTCTCCTAATACTATAACACTTTATCCCCCTACATCCAACCCTTAGTCTACCATGTGAAAATCTAGTTTTGACTTTTATCCCCTTGTGTGTAGTTATGTTTTCTCATATGACCTTGTATCTTAGGCACTTAGTCATTAAGGGATACTTTTAGTTGTATTTTTGACCTGCATCTGCTCTAGAGATTATATCTTTTGATTCAAGATGCTTAATATTTATTGGTTTTTTTTGGGAATGATTATTCCAATGGTGACATTTTGGAGCAAAACACCAACTATTTTATTATGGTGGGAAGGGTGTATAATGATTACTCAATTTTTTTATCCAATGTTTTAAAATTAATGTTTATTTGAGTGAGCCTTATATATAACACTAGTGCCTAGTTTGACTTAGTAGTTACATCAAATTTTCACCCATGCATTCTGATGAGATGGATGCATATCTTTAAGGACAATTGGTATTGAATTGTATTTACTTGACATTTATATATGGGCACCTCACTAGGATTAGTTTTTGGGACCTATTTCGTAAGATTTAGAGCCTTATTTTTTTACAACCTCCCTAATTTATAATTAGGGTGTGTATGGGTGCAATATATTATAAACCTTTTATTAAGTTACCTTATAATAGTTTACTATTCTAAAGTTAGATAAGTTCACCATATAAAAAAATAGCCTTAGAATATTATAAGAACTAACATTTATACTAGCTAATAATTTTCCACCTCTTCATAGGGCAATCACATTTTCCTATGATGTGGCCATAAAGGAAAGGGGAAATTTCTCTTTCTCAAGATATATACATGATATTCATCTATGTACATTATAAGATCAGTTCATATAATGTTATTTGATGTCATATATCATGTCATTATTATGAGATATTGAGGTTCTCTTATCAAGTTATCTACCTCACAAATATCTTATTTTTACATGTGAGTTATGCCTCAATTTCAATTTGATCAAAGATAGTTTCAAATTTCAATAAATCTAAATCTGATTCTAAATGCTTATCTATAATATTCATTTATATACATGGAAAAAATCAAATCCATAATTTTATTTTTATCTTTCATGTTCCTCTTAGATGGATTTGTGATTGGTTGTGGAAACATAGACATCAATCCTTTCTTATATTATAATGGTGACTTCTTTTATTGTTCGTATACTTCATTTATGTATCCATCATCCTAGATAGTAGCGTTCCCTTGTTTAAGTAAATCTCATATTTTTATGGATTTTTGACATTTTATTGTCTTCTTTTGAGTATGGAGTGAATTTTTGTGGCCCTAACATCTCTTAATTTTTATTTGGTTTTAATTTTTAATCTATGTGATAGATCTTCCAACACCGACAAAAGATCCTTGAGGCATATCTCTTATTTTTATTTCATCTCAATAACAGTTTTCATTGGTTTTTCCCTTTTAACCATTATTTTGTGAACTATGTGATGGTTGTCCCATCATTACTATTGTCTTTGTAAAAATTTCAATCTAATTCACCTAATTTAGCATTATAAAGGTGGTTGTTGTGTACTAATTTCTTTGATAAGATCCTTATAGTATATCTCATCACTTTCAAGCATTTTTCTATGATGTTACAATATTTTTTGGATAGATTCTTGTGGCACATATCATTATTCTAGAGTAGTATTTTTTATTTAATGTACATGGATACCTCATCAAGCCTAGTGTTAGGATCCATTTTTTAGGTTTGAGCCTCTTATTTTTTAATCACACTCTCATAAATTGTCCTTAATATGAGGTGTTTGTGTAGAAACTTAGTCACACATAGTTTTAGTTTACACTTGGTTATTATTTTAATATAAGATTTATTATTATTATTATTATTATTATTATTATTATTATTATTATTATTATTATTATTATTATTATTATTATTATATTGATTTTTAAAAATAAGAAAAAGGGTTTTCTTTATATTAGCTAATATGAAATTATCTTTCCCTTAAGAAATTGGGTTTGTGCCTTAATGTACACAAATTAGAAATATAGAGTAGGATTAAAATTATCTTATAAATTTTACTCTGATCTTTATGTACATACATATTACATGCATTCCATGAGATTTCAATAGCTTATATGAGAGGATATTAAAGAGAGGAGAGATTTCCTAATAAAGCATGAGAGCTTACAATTTTTATTTCCTCAATAGAGAGGAGATTATTATATATTTATTTATCTAATATAGATATTTGATTTCATTATTATTTATTTTATGGTATGCTACACATTATTTAAATTTATGTAAAGATGATCTTGTATAATTTTTTAACAAGGATTTTCCCTCATGTATTTTAGAATCCTCTGTAAAAAATAGATTTCATATACCATCTATAGTATATATTCATCCATTTGAAAATAAATTTAAAATCCTAAAATAAATATCATTATATTTATATTATAAACATAAGTATTTAAAATGATCAAGTCATAGGGAGGCTTCCCTTTAGGTATCATTTTGTTTATTGTGATTTGACCTAGAAACCTATTTTTAAAATATGGATAAGTTGTTGCATAACTAATATAAATTTATATTATATATATTGAGGTGGTTTATTCAAATCCTCTAGACCATTAATATGCATGAAAAAGTATTCTTGGTGTTATTTATCAATGAATTTCCTTATTATATCATAATTGAGGCACATACCTTGCTAAAATTAAGGCAAGTGAAAACCTCACATACCATCATTTTTTTCAACCAAAACGTTCATGACTTACCTAAATCATAATAAAATACACAATATTATGGATTATAAAAAATAAGTGTTTCTAATATCCCTAGTCATGGATTTTAAGAGCTAGGGGTCATGCATATCATGGTATTAATTTTAACAAAACCCACAAATGAGAAACAAGTGTTTATGTTAGATTTTGGAGGAAATTTATATTTAAATATAATTATAATTAAATTATTTATCTAAACCACTACCCATAACAATATCACTATGTTGCATTCTAAAATAACCTAAAAAAATATAATTGTAAAATATTGAGTAAAAATATTGATAAATTAAAAAATGGAAGAACTTACCTCCACATGGGTGGATTTCACTTGTAAATATAATTATAATAAAATATATCTCACACAATTGTGAATATATCTTGAATTAATTTGATATTATTAAAAATATAAAATATTTAAGGTTTTACCCCTTTTGTATTCAAGCACTAAAAACCCTAATCAACCCATGGATAATTCATGGACTAGCCTTTCACTAACTCTAGGCACCCAAAATATAACATAATAAAATTAGTGCTAAAATAAGTACATAAATATATTTGGTGTTTAGGTACACAATATGCACTTCCCTTAAAGAGATTTTATGTTAAATGTAGTCAAATTCTAAAATTTCATAAAAATTACATTCAAAGAATGGTAATCAAGACCTCTACCTACCATAATAAATATTTGACCATCATACCAAAAAAACTACTTGAAATAACACATGAATGAGAATTAGGAGTTTGTATTTTTAATAAATCCTAAGGCTTCATTTGCATTTTTGGTATGTTTTAAAATATAATCACCCCCTTCCATGCTTACCTTCAAATTCTCCATTTTCACTCATGCAAGGATTTTTTCCATTCTTTTTGGCTTGCACATGTATTCACTTAATTTATATAAAATCAAAAAATTTAATAATGTTGTAGGCTCAAATGCTTGCCTGCAAACTCATTTATTTCAGAGCTTGTGTCCTCCATGGGTAACCCTTTCTACTTCACCTTAAACATTCACACAACCATGTTTTGAAACTTCCTAGATTCTTTTAAAGTAATTCACTTTGGTTTTAACACAAGATTACCTTATTAATCAATGATAATAAGTTCTATTTGTGGTACCACATGTACCCATATCCTCTTATTCAAGTGTGACACATGAAACACATCATGAAACCTTCCCTTATTTGGTATGTTTAATTCATAAACAACTTCCCCACCTTTGATCATATCCTCTATGGATCCTAATTTTTTGGCTACAAATTTCTCATCCCTACTTACTTCAAAAAAACTAATTTATAAGGTTTTAGTTTTACAACACCATGTCATTAATCTTAAGACTCATATTTGTCATATGTTGATCTGATTATTAATTTATCCTATTAGTTCTCACTACCAAGTAATCTCTCAAAATTTTTAGAATATTTTGCATCTATTACAAAGATTTATTCATCATTAGGACCTTTCCCCTCTAAATCACCCAATCCAATGGTGATGGTGCCTCATACCCATATAAATACTTGAAATGGGTCATTTTCATAGCTAAACGGTAGGTCATGTTATAACAATATTAAACCAAATGTATCTATTCTAGCCACTTACTTTGTTTATCCCTAGCGTACATTCTTAGATACCCTTAAAAGCATTTGTTCACCATATTTTTTTACATCTATTGGGGATGGTATGTAGTTATCATGTTAAAGGAAACACCTAAATTTTCATACCATAGATGAATTTAAAAAAATATGATCATGATCACTAATTTATCTTTTTTAAGATTATGGAATGTAACCCTAAGGTTGACAAAGAATTGAATAATAAAATTAAGGAATAAAATACTATAGTATCAAGAGACACTAATTTGCATAATAATTAACTTATTTAAATATTATATAAATAAAAATGAATTATAAAATGTGTACTTAGCTAGAAAATATGACTAAGATGGCCAAGTGGTAGGCTAGGAAGTGATGTAATAATAGGGTAGAGTGTTGTCAATAGATAACATGTGTAAATACCCTCTTTACACAATATTACAACCCTCTTTACCAATAAAAACTATAATATTGACCTTTTGTGTTATGTTAATGACCATGTGTAGGTGAAGTCATTAAATTATGGGTAGACCTTCACTCTATTCCAAGGATATTATAACTATATGATCAAGACCTAGATCATCATCTATTATCTACTTTGAATGATTTCACTATGATACCATAAGCCTCCATGATTTCTAAGGTTTTTATGAACACAAGTGTAAGAATAATGGAATTAGTAGGGTAATTTAGTTAAGGCCTCAACATCCCATGTGATGAGCACTTCCTACATATCAATACCTTGAAAGGGGATTAAGTTAGATGTAGTTTTCCCAATCTAAGTGTTAGTGAAAGCGAGAGTGATGCTAGTATGCCTAAATATGAATGCCAATTTAAACTCTTTGAGTGTGGATTGAGGCTAGAAATTTGAGTAAAATTGAGATTTAGGATATTGTAGATGGATGTATGTAGAAATAGGGGTAAATAAGGATAAATAAGATTAATTTTCATGATTATTTATGAGTTTAATTTTGAGAATTATCATCTAAGGGACAAATGAATGAGTGGTATTTATATAGTGTTTTTATGCTTTTCAAGGAATGAAATGAGTCTAGGATGACCCTAAAATTATTCAAGTAATGGAAATATATCCATTAGGGGTAAATGAAGCTACGGGTCAATAACATTTCCCCCTTTACCAATAGAATACTATGCTATAGACTAATGGGGCTGAACTATTGTCTAGGTGGTTTGAATCTATGAAAAAGGATTGAGGATGCTTAAGTGATGGCTCAATACAACTTTTGGTATATCTATGCAAGGGTTAGATGTGCATAGAATCTAGAAAAGGATAAAAAAGGCCCTAAGATAGGATTAGGGCTAAGATAAGGATAATTTGGTCTCAAGTGACACTCATTGCATAAAATGAAATTTTAGATGACTACATTTCCCCCCTTTTATTCTAAAAATGTAGCAAAGTGAAATTACTAGGACAAAGGAAAGATAAATGTATCTGAACTTACCTAAGAGGCAAATCCCATGAATGTGGATATGATTTTATGAAATGTGATCCATTGTGTGTCCTACAAATGAAACATGTATTAATTAGTTCTTACTTAAGAAATATAAAATTCAAATACAAAACTGAGTAAATATATGTGAGCGAGGAAAGGAATGAATATACCTCACTGGGTACATGAACCAATACAAAAACCTAGTAAAATCCTATATGTGTAGATGATGATCAACATTGAATAGCTTAGATTGGATTGATGGTTTATGTAATCCCCATGTGTGGGTGGATCAATAACTCAAGTTGGCCTTGACTCGATCATTTCCCACCCCTATTTGGTAGATCATAATCTATGAATAACTTGGATTGAATTGATTACTTATCCAAACCTCTTATGTGGGTGGCTCAAGAACTCAAGTAGGTTATGAATCCATCATTTCATACCCATGTATAGTAAAAGAAGCTAAAACTTAAAATGTGTGGTGTCATGAAGTTGTAAAACATAGATCTATACCACTTAGGAGTTTTGAAATGTAAAATGACTTAGAGACCACTTAGGAACTCAAGAATGTAAAATGACTCTAGGCCACTTAGGGATGCCAACTATTTTAGATAAAATTAGGCATCAATATAGTGTAAAATTGGTGTATATGGTGTCCAAAGTATATAATATGGAGGTTGACATGGAGTTGTCATTCTATCTGAAAGAAATAGTGCAAAACTAAGCATATGGAAAATAATATGCCATGTACATTGAACTCTATTTTGATATCTATGTATATTAGATATAGATTAAGTTATAGTAATATATGTCTATGCATATATAAAAATGAAATGGGAGTGATCATGTCATGCTTGATGCACCCAATCTGAATAAACATGTATAATTATGTGTAAAAACTAAGTATATACAGAGCATATTTAATAATCTATGAATGAGACTATGAAAACAAAAATTGTACCTACTATACCATTTTGATAATTCCATAATTTTCTATTTTTGAGGATACTAGTCAATAGTGCAGTATGTGGACTATAACACACTACACTCTTGGAAATGTAATACACTATTATAAAAAAGTGCTATTTCTAGGGAAAACTAAGACTAATCTATGTGTGAGTATATTCCACTACATTTTCCTGAGTTTGGGCTCTGAAATTAGTGTCTATATGTTTAAATTATGTTTTGAGTGCACTAAGATGGTTTAATCTCTATAAAAAACCTTTGTGAAAGCCCCTTATTTTATGGGGAGTTTTTGACCCTCTACAATAAATTTCCTCAAAATAAAATCTATGCATCATGTGTGTTAGACTAAAAATATATGATATATATGTGATAAACCAATATGATGTGTATACATGACATCAGAATGTAAAAGACATTGAGCATAAGTTGGTAATGTATGATGTATGTTATATCTATCATTCACAAGGTTGTCAAGATAGATATAAAAATGTAAGCATGTATATGAATAAAAAATCTAAATATAATCTAAGTAAACTACTTGGGGGATGGGGAATTATGTCCATTAAGGCACCCAAGGAGAAAGAGGAGATGCATGAAGTCCCTCATGTCATCACAAACTAGATGTGAAAGCAAAAAGTAAGAGATAAGTGTTATGGCCATGATGTATATATGAAATGATACATATAAACACATGGGGCATACAAATTATTCCAAGAGGCCACAATACAAGGGACATGAGCACATGTCACTAAGTCTGAGGAAAGACACACATATAAGGAAATGTTGAAATTTCTATATACACAAAATATCACATAAGTTTGGATTAAATATTTATAGGACATGTTCAAATGTCCACATACACAATCAAGAAGCATACACAAGGACACGAGCACATGTCCAAAGCATAAAAGTAATGAAAGGACAATGACATATTCAAATGCCCTCGAATAGATGTAAAAGCAAAGAGACACAATCAAATTTGAAATAGTAAAGATAGAAATGGAAAGTATGCATAATCATGTGGTACATATCCATATATGATCAAAAATATACATAATATGAGTCTATAGTAGTAACAACCAACATTAAATTAGTGTAGTATAGGATGATCAATATCAAGATATAATCAATTCTAAATCTATGATATGGGGTATAAAAAGATATAACCTTGAAAATCAGAAGTTGTGTCTATGATGTCCCCAATGGGATAATATATTAATGTTGAATTAGTGCATATATGTATGTGCCCCCAATGGGTAGATAGTAGCAAATCTGGATATGTGTAGAGGATTAGAGCACTATAGTAATCTATGGGCACTCGAAGGGAATAAGTTAAGCATGTATATATGATAAAACCAACTACACTAACATACATAAAATATGTAATACTCAACAAATAGAAGTAATCTAAATATAGAAATGTATACAATCTAAAATTTATATTTTATAAGCAATATTTGAATGTTTTTGTATTTTTTGAGTATAATATATTTATAAGTAACATGAAAATGAAAATATGTACAAGTAACATTAGAACATACTAACTAATGAGTCTTGCAAGAGACTCACTATCAATGTGACCTATATCAAGTTAATGAGTGATCACATGTGATGTGTGAGGAAGTATTTGAGATATAGGAACTAGATTTACTGAATAATCTATAACTTAAACTGACTATAGAGTGTGGCTATGAATATGTGGAGATAAATAACATGACTTGTGAACTATGGGGTTCTTGGGGACCCCTTTGGTAGAAGAAGTTGTAACTAACATAGATGCTCTATGCAAAATGTTGTAGGGACTTAGTAACATTGATCTAGGTGGGAATGGGGTAGAAAAAGTCTTTCTATAATCCACAACATGTCTCTAATGTAGGGGTATCTCTAATAAAGGCCACCATGTGAGAGTGTGTATAAATGGTAATGCTATTTAAGTAGACCTCACATGTACTAGTGGTTCAACTACTATCTGAGGTGTGTTAATGAAATATATGTTTATATCTTTTAATGGTGACTATTGTGTAGATTGATATAGAGTAGGAAAAGGATAATCATATGGAATTCCCTCAACTATAATAACCTGATTAGCATATATATAGTTAAGACATATATGTATGGTGGAGGGAATATGAATCTATATGAATCTATTGGCATATATATATGAATCTATTGGCCACATTTGTGGGCCCAATGTATAATGGAAGTATGATCTCCAAAATGGAGCTCTAGACATGGTGACTAAATCTATGAACAACTATATATTTTGGGAAAATATCCTAATATAAATAGCCCAAGTGATGTAGACATGTAATGGTACACATATTGATTCTTGACCCATTGCCAACCATGACACTATGAATAGGATGATGATCAATGTAATATTATATAAAGAGTGTCTATAAATATGAGTAATCATCAATGATATCATATTCTAAGAAAGTGATGAGAGGCCTAGTTGGTACTAGAGTATGATACACACCAATGATATTAAGTAGAGGGTGTGTGTCCATTGTATGATTATGATATGATGTTGGTGGTAGGTGTAACTGATAAGTATAAATAACACTTAAAGTGTTTACTATCTCATTAACTATATGTTTTGGAAATGGATCATAAAATATTTTAATGGAGTTTACTTCATTTGGTTATGATTTATCTATTTTTTTAGGGGTACTCACATCAATGATGTTAACATATATCAAATTTTTGATATTATGTTGTAAGCTAATGCATTTATTCATACTATGTCATGAGGTTGTGTGATAATCACAAAATGCATTGGAATAATAATTATTTAGAAGAGGCCTAGTTGTATCAACCTCATTGATGAGAGGGAGAGATATGACATTGTATTTCTAAATTTACTAGAGAATGTGAGTTGGCACTTCAGGAAGATTCATAAAATATCTCCTTAAAGGAGATGATAAAACCACACGAGGAGATATATTTGAGGCTAAATGAACTATTGTATTTTTCTCATTCTTTTTTTAATTGGGCCTCAACTTATATGGGATATTATTTGAACTCTTATTATTGGAATCAAATCCAACTATGTAATTTAACTTTCCCATGGAGAGAAGTTTGAATTTTCATTCCTTCACTATATGGCATAAATTTGTAAATGATGGAAGCCTTTTGAATAATATAGATTCATGTAATGATGGTAATAAAATTTACTTGAATATGTCCTAGATTTCTCTGTCTAACTTGGGGCTAATTATCTTTGCTAACATGGTTTTATAGCGTAATCCATATTCATATATTAGATCATTAGATTTTTGTTTTAGTTGAGTGACTTGAGCATATGAATCTTTATCACTGATGTTGATCAAAAAATGTGACAAAAACATATCTACAAGTGGATTAAATGTTGTAGTGGATTGATTAGGGAGATCATAGAGCCAATGTAATGTATCGTCCTTTAAAATGCAAAGGAACAACTTAGTTAGGAGCCAATCATTAGACACACAACCCAAACATGCTACATGAAAATCATGTAGGTGATGATATAGGTTACCCTTACCATCATATAGAGTAAGCTTGGGTGCCATAAATCTAGATGGCAAAGAAGTTTTTGCTATATGTTATGTCGATTGTGTATGTAAGAGAATGTGAGAGTTCAAGGCATGAGATGGTATAGTAGCACCTTGTTCGATATGTAACACCTTAGTTTGTAGAGAATGGATTTCCTACCTAAGGGATTGTAAATATAGAGAGGAAGGATGTGTACTATCCATAAGTGGTGTTTCCACTAGTGAAATTTGGCTAGTTATAGTAAGTTATTATAGAATTTGAGTTACCCCGTATTAGGTGTAACAATATTAACATCTATGGGGTTAGAGGACTGACCAAATGATGTGTTATTTATTTATAATATACTTTTAAAAAATTATGCATGATCATGGGGTTGTTATTGAATTCTATCTCTAAAAATTCATAAGATATCATCCTTATTGATTATAATATTGTCATCATGGAGGTGGGGGTGTGTCCTGAGTCCCATCTTGTGTATCATTATGATATTTATTGTATTTATCATGTTACGATGTATTTTCATTGAAGTACACCCAATAAATATTTAAAGGATCAATTGGATGAGTTATAACTGGTCTTTTATCCATGGTATAAGCTCAAATATAAGGAATCTAGGTATGCTCAATGGGATGCCCATTAAGCCTAACACTTCTTAAAGGAAGAGATATAACTTTACTATATGGAATATAATAAAAAAATGAAAGAGTTCCACTAAAATCATATGAAATATAAAAATCCTAAAATAACAAATAGAAATAGGTAAAAGAAGGATATAAACCCTAGTATCATCTAGGGCTAGGGTTTGGATGTTATTCAAAGTAAGTTAGGATCACCAAATGATTTATCTTTTTTAGGATTATGGAATGTAACCCTAAGTTTGATAAAGAACTATGTAATAAAATAATAAAATATAAACAACCACTAATTTACATAATAATTAACTTATTTGAATATTCTATAAATAATAATGAAATATAAAATGTGTACTTAGCTAGAAAATATGACTGAGATAGATAAGTAGTAGGCTAATAAGTTATGAAGGAGAAGAGAAAAATGTCGTCAATAGAGAATAGGTGTCAAAAATATCTTAAGATAATAACACAACTCTCTTTTCTAATAGCACACTACATTATTGGCATTCTATGTTGTGTTAATCACCATGTGTAGGTGAAGTAGTGAAATTCTAAGAAGACATTCATTATGTTTTAGGGAGCCTATGCCTATATGAACGAGGCCAAGATCATAATCTATTCTATTATTTGATTGATTTCACTTTGAAACCCTAAGCCTCTATGCTTTCTAGGGTTTTGATGAACACAAGTGTAAGAAGACTGGTATTAGTAGGGTAGACTGTGTGAGAACTCAACACCCCATATGTTGAGTGATGCCTACATAATGATATCTCAAAATGGGATCAATCTTGATGTAGTTCTCATAATCTAAATGCTAGTGAAAGTGAGAGTGATGTTAGTATGCTTGAGTATGAATGCCAATTATAATTATTTGAGTGTGGATTGAGATGAAAATCTAAGTAAAACTGAGCTCTGGGATATTGTAGATGGATGAATGTATAAATAGGGGTAAATAGGGATTAATAACCTTAATTTTTTCCACTATTTCTGAGATTGTTCATGAGAATCACCATTTAATGGATAAGTGAATGAGAGTGGTATTTATATAGTATTATAATGTTTTTCGAGGCATGAAATGAGTCTAGGATAACCCTAAGATGCTTTGGGGAATAGAAATATATTTTTTGGGGGAAAAGGAAGATAAGGGTCAATAACACATCCCCCTTTTCCAATAGTACACTACACTATAAACTAATGGGGCCACACTATTATCCACATGGTAAAAACATGTGAAAAAGGATCAAGGATGCCTAGGTGATGACTCAATAAAACTTTTGGTATATCTAGGTAAGGGATAAACACACATAAAAATTAGAAAAGGGTCAAAAGAGGCCTTAAGATAGGTCTAGGGATAAACTAAGGATAGGGTGGTCTTAAATGACACTCATTGCATAAAATGACATTTAAGATTACTACAATCACATATGATCTATTGAGGGACCCTATGTAGCTTAAATACATGTTTGAATTTCAACTTTCCAACTGTAGGACCATTTCTACATGAATTTATTGTGGGAATTAAATGGGAATATTATTTCAATATCTACCTCTATTGAATCTTTATCCTTATGATCAAATTTGGGTAGATCCAAGATAAATTTAATTGACACCATTTCCCATTTTTGATGTAAAATAAAGTTTGGTTGCAGAATGCTTGGAGAAGGAACACTCAATTAAAAAATTTAATAGGTTTACCTTGGTTCCTTCCCCAAAAATAATTTGTTGATGTTTTCATACTTTTTATGGAACATGGCTTGAAGATGGAAACTTGTGGCTATATTCTAGCACCTTCTAAATAAATGGAGAATAATACCTTAAGTAAATGCATCCTTGGAAAAATATAATTCTATTATTAATTTACCAAGAAATCCCCCTTCTCAAATATTCAATTTATTTTTTGAGTTTGGTTGAAAGAGGGTGAGTTAAGTAGTGTTGTAGTAGATTGTGTATCCAAGCAGGTTGGATGATGGACATGGCTTGAAAGACTAGTGGTTCTTCTTAGCGAGATAACGTATATACCACCACATTTTATTTCCTTTTATTTTTAATGATGTAAAATGTGTAGGCTTGTAATGGATAAATCCATTTATGTTTCTCCTCTATCAATGTCTTTTGAGTTAACAAGTACTTAAGGTTGATGTGGTTAGTCTTAATAAAGAACTTAGTCCCCAACAAAAACAGACACCATTTAGATACTACATGTAGAATGGATAACATATTATTACTATACATGGAAATCATTCATTCAAATTTATTCAATTTACCATTTTTAATGTAATGGGCTGGTCATCTGAGAAAAAAATGTGCCTTGTCCAAATCCAAACACATCACACTCAATGAAAAAATAATTTAAGAAATAAAGGTTTGATAAAACTAGAATAGATAACATAGATTACTTGAGATCCTCAAAGGATTTTTTCCTTAGTGATCCAATTGAAGGAATAGTTCTTGATGAGATCAATCAGGTGATGTGGTATTGTTGATAAGTTCCTTATGAGTATTTTGTATAATCATTCCAAGCCTAGGACACCATGAAGTTTACTAAGATTCATGGGCATAGGAAAAGCACATATGGCCTTGATTTTGTTGGGTCAATGTGAATACCCTTAGAATAAATAATGTGATAAATGTATTTCAAATATGAAATTATAAATTCACATTGAGATTATTTAGCAAACAACTTATCCTTTGTTAATATATAAAGCACAACACCCAAATTATCATGATGTGATGCCAATTAATTATTATAAACATGGATGTCATTAAAAAAAAGAAAAAAATTATACAAAATATTAACAAATATCTTGTTTATTATTGCTTGAAAGGTGGCTAGAGCATTGTTAAGACAAAAAGGTATGATAATAAATTAGTAGTGGCCCTAATAAATTTTCAAGGAAATTTTATCCTAGTCTTGAATATAAATAATTATTTTATAGTATCTATATTTGAGAAATATGTCATGCCATGAAACTCACCTACTAGATCATAAATCCTTAGAATTGGAAATTTATTTTTAATTTTGATTTTCTTAAGGGCCCTATAATTGATAAATAGTCTATAAAACCCATCCTTCTTCTTATCAAGTCACATCAAATCAACATATGAGATCTTACTAGGGATGATGATGCCAACCTCCAATAGTTAAAATATCAATTATTTATTTTTTACTTTTAATTTTTTTTATAGCTATAAGGGCATACCACCATTGGCCCATCTGTAGGGTCAAGTTTAATAATGTGCTCTAATCCTATATCTCATAGTATACACTTTAAAAAATCCTATAAAACTACCTTATATTTGTATAATGTATCTTTAATCCTTAGATCATGTTCATGTAAGGTATATGATCTACATCCATAGTGCAAATGTGAGAAATAGATCCAAAATTCCCCTTCTTCAAAATTTTATTCATCTAACTTAGATCTACAATTTTAATTTCCTTAAGGGGAAAAGACTTGATAGTGTATTCATGGTCCCCTTAATTGAATGTAAAGAATCACTCTTGATAATTAGTGGATTATGTTCCCAGTGATTATAATTATTAAACCCATAAAACATCATCCACAATGCTAATATTAGACACATATAATTTGTATTTAAAGACATGATTTTCCACTAAAAATCCCACATTATGGACTACTCCTATGAATTTAATACTTCGATGTCCTAAAATATGAATGGGTAAAATTTAAAATGTTTAAATCAAAAGGTAACCTATGAATTTTTTTATTATATAGATTATTAAATGTACAAGATGGATTGACCATGACCAAAATTTAGGATTTATTGACATGTAAAAATAATTTATGTGTTTAGATGGTCCAAAATTATCACTATGAAAAGTGATAGATAATTACCCTCTTTATACTATAGCATGAGATAAATCTTTAGGTTCACATGCCATTATCTAAATATGAATCTATCTTATAAGAATAGACATTATTTGCCATAAAAATATTTTTAGGTTAAAAAATGACTACCGATCCATTTTTTGGATCACCTACAACATGGGTTTTTGTAGATGACATTTTATGATTATATAACACCTCATTCTTTTACACTTGGAAAAATTAGACCTTGGTTGTTCCTCTCAATTTATTACTTTTATATCTTATTCAAGTCTCACATATTCTCTATCTTTGTGCTCCCTGATCTATATCTCTTAGTATGACTAGTATTATGTTGATGACCTAGGTCTTTTATCTTATAAAAAATGCTTAAAATATACTTATCTTCCATATTTATAGGTTCAAAACTTTTACCTACTTTATTTCTCCTTTGACACTAATGTTTAGGATAGACAATAACATCAACATATTATACTATCTTGATGCAAGTGTCCAGTTCCATAAAGTCATCCAATTTTCAAATGAAATGTATCATAATGGTCAGCCTAAGTTCTTCAATTTTAGTTTTTACTCCAAATGGATTGATATAAATATAATATTCACCTTCATTCATTCATAACCTAGCAAAAGACCAAAAGAGAGCAAGGCAACTTATCAAAAACACTCTATCAAGCATTTAATTATACAAAGCTTCCCTATTTCCAAACTAGTCATAGGTACAACACATCTATAGGTCTAAAGTACTAAAGGAGTATCCCAAGATCTTTATTTTCTAAATTAAAAACTAGGTCACTATTGTAATTACTTTGCACATTTTATATGATTCACACACAAGCTAACATGTAGGGGAAAACTATATGAGTTTGAGGCCCTCTTCTAGATTATTGGATATGTAGTTAGTGCCCATTGAAAGTGAGGTATTTAGAGTTAGATCGAAACCATGTGCCCACCAACCCAATTTTCCCCAAGGTCACTATGAAGATGGAGAACTAGGGTTTTTCCATTTCATAATGAGTGATAATTCATGACCTAGAATTGAATGCACCAGAGTGAAGGTGAAGCAAAACCTAGAATCATCCATATGGTTTCATCCTATTTTAGTAGGTATTATATATAAGACACTATCATCGAACCCATATAATAATATTGATGTAACTATCCAAAGCTGATGTTACTATCCAAAGCACTAGAAGTGTCAGATCTAGATTCTGATGACTATTCCAAAATCTCTTTTCAACCTGATTTATACCTATTCTAGATAAAAAATTATATTAAAATTAAAGCAAGCTAATTACATCACTTCTTTATCATGTCTATATATATAAAAGTTATAATTTTTATATTTAGACTGTCTTAGCATAATAAACTTAGTGTATGATTATATCTGAATTTAGCATCTAATTATCCTACCATAGATTTGATTATCACCCTTATGTCATTTCATTTATATATACCCCTTTAATTTAAAATATAGGATTAACAATAATATTACCTTACATACAAAGTTTAGGGTTAAACATTTGGTGAACCTAACATGAACATCAAATCTTAGGTCACTTAGGGTTTTATCTATTTTTCTCTTGTCGATCCTTGATTGTCATAAAATATGTGCAACATGGATGCATCTATTAACCATTTTGGATTCAATTATGTCATATTTGTTATGGTTTTCTACATTACTTTCCTTTTTAAATATTATATTCAAACTTGTGCTAATAATGACAGGGTTTTAAATTAAACACAATAATTAATATATTTTTAAAACTCATTTTAAAATGTTATAGAACCAATATCTAGATGCCTATTTGCATTCTCTATCCAATTTAACCCACATAGATATTATTTTAATGACAACTACCATCCCACACCCATTATTCACCCATGGCTTATAATAGATTTCATGGTCTATGTTGTTATTACTCAAAGATGTAAGGTTTCTCAACCCATCCCACCACATATTAATATAAAAGCTAAACCCAAGCTTATAATAAAATCTAAGGGACATGGTATTGTTGACCAATTGAACAATACAAATGCTAAAATTTCAATACTTGATCTTTTAAATCAATGTACTATTTATAAAGGTATCTTATATAAAACATTGTGTGAAACACAAGTTTCAAGTGATATTGAGCCTACTTATTTTGTGGATATTATGAAAAATATTAAAAAGAATAATAATATCATCACCTTTAATCCAAAATACTTACCGTCCAAAGATATTATTGACCAAAATTTTCTTTTATTCATACAAGTGAAAATATAAAGTAAATGTATCAAAAGAGTGCTTGTTGATAATGGATCAAGCCTAAACATTTATAAAATGAAATTCCTAACCACCATGGGTATCAACACAATCCTTATGAAAAACATTAGTATGTACATCAAAGGATTTGACAATTCACATAGCCCTATGATTGGTCAAATCATATTGGATGTGACATTAAGACCAAAAATAATTTCAACTGCTTTTTAGGTTATGTCTCAATCATTACATTA
>JARHVA010002094.1:127500-205000 GCA_037957365.1 Torreya grandis | reverse complement strand
TCACTATGAAGATGGATAATTAGAGTTTTTCCATTTCACAAGGACCAATAATATATGACCTAGATCTGAATGCACTACAGAAAAGGCAAAGAAAAACCTAGAAACATCTAAGTGGTCACATATTATTTTAGAATGTATTATATAAAGGACACTAGTGTCACACCCAAATAGTAACATTGATGCAACCATACCAGGCTGACATTACTATGTAGAGTGCTAGAAGTGCTAGATATAGAATTTAATAACTATTACAGAATCTCCTTTCAACCTAATTTCTACTTGTTCTAGATTTATAACTATATAAGCATCATAAAAAAACTAAGTACACCACCTATTTATCATTTATATATCTATCATAGTTGTACTTTCCATATTTAAAATATCTCAACATAATAAAATTAGTGTATATTTATATCTAAGTTTAGCATCTAATTGGCTTGCTATATATTTGATTATCACCCTTGCACCATTTCATTTCTATATACCCATTTAATGCAATATATAGGGATAACAATAAGATCACCTTAGATAAACATTTTAGGGTTAAATAATTAAAACCATGGATGTAGGGGCAAACTCATAACTAGGGTATTTGGTTTTCTTATCTCAATTAAAATATCTATGGTTAGCCTTCCCTACCATTTTATTTTTTAGGGAATCAAAATGTTTGTATGATCCTCTAGATATAATATTTTCCCTATCAAAAGAGTATTTTTTAAACAACTTTGTCTCTATTCAAATATAATACCACTAGTTATAAACTATAGATAATAAAATATAGTATCATAAACTTGGTAATGATAGTATTGACCTACATGCACTTTATATGACTTGTGCATACACATATCACTCTTGAAAATGCTTATATCTCATATACATGATTTTAATGGGTTTAAGATTCTTGATTTTAATCATTCACTTATATTAATTCCATAGCTATACCTAACCTATGAATTATCATACTAATTCTATCTACAGATCATCAAATAAGTATTCCTACCTTTCAAATGACTGTGTAAGATACAAACATTTATTGAATTTTGTAAGTGTCCAAATCTAAATAACTCACCCCCGTGCCAATAAATAGTCATTTTTAAAATTTAAATTATCTACATGGGAAACCCATACATTTCGCATGTCATTGGAGTGAGAAAGCACCCATTGATTCCCATATAAACATACAATAGTTATTACATATTTCGTCTCTTTTTAAAATTCCTACATATTTTGCTGACAAACTGGAACATATTCAAAGAAAATTTTTATGGATGGGGATGGAAGACAAATAGAGAATGTCTTTAGTCAGATGGGAAAAAGTGTGTCTTCCAAAATCTCATGGTGGACTCAATATTAGGTCTATGAGGAACATGAACAAAGCCCTTCTCTCAAAAATTAGTTGGAACCTGATCCATAAAAATAATGATTGGGGGGAAATAATGTATGCCAAATACATGCATAACACTAATGATTCCAATTTTCTTCAACATATGGGATTACCCCAGGGATCTATGATATGGAATACAATGCTAAAAAGTAGAAGCCTTATTAAGCAGGGAATTAGATGGAAACTAGGAAATGGCTAGCATATTAAATTTTGGGATGATATCTGGTTAAAGGACAAGGCTCTCATCACACAAAGAAACTATGGAGAGATTTTTGACTTGGCTACTCAATTTTTTGGAGATAGAGTCAATGATTATATGGAAAATAATAATGGTATGTGGAGCTAGAAAAATCTATTAGACTGTTGTGATCACCGGCCTAAGCTTATCCTTAGAGTGCAGGAGATCCAGCAGTGCATTCAGGGGATCAAAATCCCTCTCTTCCCTCATGAAGATGAATAGTACTAGTGGCCAAATAAGAATGGATCATTTTATATCAAGTCTGCTTACCATCTATTGATTCTTGAGGTTTAGAATAAAGATGTATGGAAAAAGGTCTGGAATCATAAACTTATCCCAAAAAGTAACATGTTCTAGTGGGTTGCTGCTCATAACAAAATCCTAACATAGGATAACCTTCAAAAGAGAGGGTTTACCTTGGTTAATAGATGTTTTTTGTGTGGTTCAAAAGAGGAATCAATTTCACACCTCTTCATCCACTATGATTTTGCCTAGGAATTATGGGGCACAATACTTAATAACTTTAGTATTGAATGGGTCTGTAATTCTGACCTTAAAGAAGTAATCCTCAGCTGAAATCCAACCTTCACACATCCTTGGCTTATGGAATTATGGAAGCAAACTCTACCTTGTTTGAGTTGGATTTTATGGAAAGAGCATAACCATAGAATTTTAGGGACACTGCTAGAAATGCATCTTAGGTGTTTCATTCCTTTATTAAGACCCTTATGGAAAGTATCACCACAACCCATATTTATGTTGTAGAGAAACCCTTATCTCAAATTGAAAACCAAATTGTAGACAAATGGAAGGTTTTAAACCAGATCCCTGAGTATAATAACTCCAAAATTCTATAGAGACTAAATACTAAATGGATTCCCCCAAAGCCTAACTGGATGAAACTCAACTTTGATGGGGCATCCAAGTCTGATGGCAAAGCTAGTGGAGGAATTATAAGGAATGATAAAGGTGTTTCTAACTATTTTTTTGCTTTTCTACATTTAGAAGATGAAAGAAACTAAAGTAATGGTCTAGGGTTAGATGTTACCTAGATGAGGTCTACGCACCGTTATCCAGACATTGAGGGGACTCCTCTTTGGTTGTGGAGGATGACACCTGTAGAAGAAAGAGACTTAAACAAGAAGATTGTTAAATGGACATAAGGTGGACTTCCAAGCAAAAGCTTAATCCCAGAAGTACAAAGACTTCCTAGAAGGGTGACAGTCCACTGATTGATGAAAAAAATAGAATGTTGCTAGAAAAGGAAATGATAAAAGATTGAACAAAAGAAATAGAAAAAAATGAATACCTGTTTGTGGCAATCTATCTTCCACAATTGCTGGCATCAATGGTTTTGCTAGCATTGGTTGGTTAAGGTCTCCAGCATCGGTTAGTCTGTCGACGTCGGTAGGTGTAATGGGCCTGGTGGCCAGCATCAGTTGGGGAAATAAGGCTTTGGATGAGTTTCAGGTCTATTTGTGGTCAGCAAAGTAGTTTGGGGTGTCTATGGGAGTTTTAGTGGCTGGTTCTAGGTCAACAGGATAGAGAGTATAGTCTGAAAGAGGGACAAGATGGAAGACAGGGGCAAAAGGGAGATAAGGGTGAGAGAAGGCTTTTCAACCTCTCCGAGAAGAATAGATAAGGTTGTGTCAAGAATGCTTGGGAATGGGTAGTAAATTGATTACTAATGTATTTAAAAGAATACTAAAATAAAAATAGTAGAAATACTTAGTTGTGGGTGTAGACGCAGAAGTGCAGGAGGTCTATTTCTATTGTGGCTGATACTAGAGATGTCGTGTAACCTTCAATCTAGTGCAGAATGACTAGAGCAGAACCTCTAAGCCTAGAGAGTGCTGTTGAAATGTTGATACCTGCAAGAAGTTGAGGAGTGAGAAAGATTGAAGTCTGGAGCAAGAGGATTCATGTTTACAAGAGACCAGCAACAAAAGCAAAAAATGTAGTCTTAAAGGAACCGACGTCTGCAAAATTGCCAATGTCGACTGAATAATGACCGACATCGGTAGCTGAAGAATGGGAAAAGAGGATATTTTTATCCTTTTCCCCTATTCTTCCAACTACCAGGTCTAATTGTCATTGGAAAATGGTTTAAGGCAGATTAAAGGAATGTGAGAGGCTTATGGGAGGGTTAAAATGGGGTTTAAGTAATTAAGATTTGGCATGGGGTGAGGTGTCAAGGGAATTATTAATTTAAAATAGTTAATTTATTTTAAATTACCTATTTTAATGTGGGTTAGGAATGTTTAGGGGGTGGACCAAGGAGACCAAGGGGGAGGATGACCAAGGGATAGACACAATTTCAGTGTCTACATTTGCCGCTTTTTGTCTTGTTGGTTGTTCTTGACGAACTGCAAGACAAAAATAGGAGTTGGTTGCCCCAGGTATGGGATGAGGTGTTCCCCTCTCAAAGCAAGAGTCGAGGGAAGGGAACCTAAGATCAGGTGTTGATTTGACAGAGAGTGGATGGAAAGGGTGAAGGTTAGGGTGTGAACACTGCAAAAGGGTGGGATTGCGCGTATGCCACACCACGCAATAGGTAGGTTAAATTGTCATGGTTAAAGGTCAAGGAGTGCTAAAATCAAAATAACTGGGCCCCAACATTTAGTCATAGCTGATTGGGTTAAATGATCCAAGTTGTAGCTCCAATGGTCGTCATGTGCCAAGTATCTTGGGCGCAGGAAGTGCTCTTGGAAAACACAAAAAAGGTCACAAGTAGTGGGGATCAACTGGAGCGTGATCCAATACTTGTGGGGGTCGTGGACAATTTGCTAACTAGTCATGAGGTAGTAAGGGAAAAAACAACCAAGGCAAAGTTGTCGTAGAAGTGGTCATGGTCTGAGGAGATAATCATGATCTCCAAGGTCATTGGTTGAGGATGGATAAAGGAATGGCTGAGAGAACCTCAAAAAACCCCATGTCAACTGAGTGCTACCTACATAGCCCCTATTGTTAGGGTCTCAGGCCAATGTAGTTCTCCCTAAAAGGGAGGAAGAGGGTTAGTTATGGATTGGGTTTGGATCATGGTGAAGTCATGGTTAAAGGTAAAAGGTTTTGTCCATCAGGTAGACGAACAGACGGATGTGGCTGAGCTAACCCCAGAAGACGTCATTTCATCTGAGTGCTGCCTACATAGCCCTTGTTGTTAGGGCCTCAAGCCAATTTAGTTTTCCCAAAGAAGGGAGGAAGGGTCAAAGTGGTTGATGTGTTTGGTGTGGTCATGAGAACGATTTAGCACATCCCATATGTCTGATGGTACATGCTTGAGATGATGAGGGAGAATAAGATGCTACAACATTTTCCATATTGTGCAATGGTGTATTCTGTAACATTGGTCAGGGTTTTTCATCCCTAGCAAGTGTCCATATTAGGTGATGGATGTATGCTAAAAATGAAATGAGTCTGTTTATGCATCAGCAAGTAATGGTTTATGCTTGACATAAATTGTGTGGTCGATAGATTCCTTGTGTATTGGTGTCCATAGAAACTAGTGTGAATAGGCTATGGGAACGTTAGTGGTTGAAAAAGGGTTTGGTTGGTTTGGTTGGAAAATGATTTGGTTGAATGTGACCAAAGGTAGGAAGGAAGTGAAAGGCATTGTGCCCTTGCATTGACAAGAACCATAATGATAGCATAGGTAGGGGGGTTTTAGAAATAAAAGCCCCATTCATGTAGTACAGTGTTGACCATTGGTTGTGTTAGATAAGTAATCAAATCATTTTGACATTAAAATGAGCTTAAAGTCCCTTGAGTAGGTGATGTGATATGGTAGGATAGGGTAACCCTTTTAGTAGGGATAACTTTGCCCCTTTTTATAGGAGACCCTGAGATGACTACAAGCCAAGTCCATGACCTTTTTTTTTTTGAGAGTAGACTGATCAATGCGGGAAGTCTACATAGAGATGTCATTGTGCTTTGTGGTCATTTGTGAAGCTGATCGATGCGGGAAGCTTCTAAGAGAGTGCTGTGTGTAGCAAGAGTTTAGTCATAGCCATCCTTCGAGGGAGTGGTCTATATTTTTGCTTTATATATATATGAGGGCTTTGAATAACTGTCCTTCAAGGGAGTAGTCTATTAGCTGTAGAAATGATGATATAGCTATCCTTTGAGGGAGCAGTCTGCATTTAGAATTTATGACCTTTTGATATTTTGACATCCAAATTTATTTTTGACATAATTTTGAGTCATGGACAAGACTATAGAAGTGTAAGGGCTCCCTTTTATTAAGGCAAAACATTCATACTTTATAAAAGGGTTACATAGGGTTTGTTTTAGGGAAATAGGATTGAAAGGAATGAGGATTAAGAGGACTGAGATTGCTCAAGGGATGAGCTCAAGTTAAATGTCAAGTGAATGAGTACTCGACTAACAGTAGAATGGTCATAGATGCAAGGCATTAAGGGGCTCAGGTTCTGGTCGACCTTCAAAAGAAGACAGATGATAAGTCCCTAATCCATACCTGTGTATTATGATGTAAGGTTCGAGCTAATTAGGTGCAAATTTGCCTCATTTACTTCATTCCATATTGGTCACATGTTGATTTTCTTTGAGGATGAGGTCTCCGATTTTAAAATCTCATTCTCTCAAATTTTTGTCATAGGCTTGCTTGATGCAATTTTGATAAACATGGAGATGGTTGAGGGCAGAAAGATGACGTTCGTCGAGTAACTCAAGTTGAGCTAAGCGATCTTGATGAAAGTCATCGTTAGAAAGAATGTCATGTAGAGAGATGCATAGAGATGGGATTTGTACTTTGAGAGGTAGGACAACCTCTATTCTATACACTAGAGAAAAAGGTGTAGCACCCATAGAGGTTTAGATGCTAGTGCGGTAGGCCCACAAAGCGAAGGGAATGTGAATGTGCCAATCCCTTCCAGTATCGTTAACCACCTTCATGAGAATTTTAGTTAAGATGTTGTTGGAAGCCTTAGCCTACCCATTTGCTTATGGGTAGTAAGGTGAAGAGAAGCTGAGCTTGATGCCAAATGAGTCACAGAGTTTTTGGATAGTTTTGTTTTTGAATGACTTGCCATTATCAGTGATGATTTTGTGAGGGACACCAAAATGATAGATGATGTGGGTATTGATGAAGTCAAAAATTTTGTCAGCTTTTATGGAGATGAGAGGAATAGCTTCCACCCATTTAGTGAAATACTCAATGGCGGTGATAATGGACTGATGACAAAGAGATGAATGAGGGTTAATCTCCCGATGAGATCAAAGCCCCATTGTGAAAAAGGCTAGAAATCTTGAGCAACTTATAAAGCATGGCTAGGGATGTGAAGTAAAGTAGCATGCTGCTGGCACTTGATGCAATGCCGAACGTAGTTGCTACAGTCTTGGTGAAGAGTGGGCCAATAATAGCCCAGATGAAGGATGCACTTGGCAACCGAGTTACCACTAAAGTGTCTGCCACAAATCTCATCGTGAACCTATTTAATCGCATGAGATGCTTTAGTGGAGGTTAGACAGTGAAAAAGGATGCCATTGAAACCTCTTTTGTAGAGAAGACCCCCTAGCATAGTATATCAAGCCGTGCATTTAATGAAAGCTCATTGTGCATTGCTAGAGAGATCAGAAGGGATGATAGAATGAGCTAAGTAGTCCACACATTGTTTATACCACACATCTTGTGGACTAGAGTCTATGGTGTTGACAAGGTTGATGTTAGTGGAAATGTATGAAGGCAATGGCACACAATGTACCATGATTAAATTCTTGATGAAGATGATGAAGAGGGGATATGTGAGGCGAGAGAAGCCATGGTGTTAGCAAACTTATTCATAAATCAAGGAACAGTCTGTAAGAGGTAATGGTCGAAAGATGCTAGGAGGGTGTCAACATGATGTTTGTATCTTTGCAAAACTTCATTTTTACAAAGATATGAATCGTTGATTTGATTGACGACTAGTTGTGAGTCACCGAAGATGTTGATGGTCTTGATGCTTAAAGAAAGGGTGGTTTGAAGTCCCAAGATTAAGGCTTTGTATTCAGCCATATTATTGGTACATTCAAAGTCAAGTTTGAAAGATAGAGGCATGGGTTCACTTTCATGTGGGATGAGAATGACCCCCGCACCCCCACTGAGTTGACATTTGGAGCCGTTGAAGAACATTGTCATTTGATAGACTATGTCATTGGTGGAAAGTGTGGTAATCAATTCATCAAGGAACTCACACTGAGAAGGTTGATTGTTAGGTAGAGGGGCATCTACCAGTTGGTCAGTGATTGTTTTCCCCTTGATGGATTTCTGCTGGATGAATTCCAAGTTGAACTCAGCAAGAAGCATGAGCCAACGAGCCATATGGTAGTTTTGGTATGGCTTGGAATGCATATATTTAAGAGGGTCAGTGTGAGTGATGACAAAGGTTTTGTGATTGAGAAGATAATGACGGAGCTTGGTAGCGGCAAAGACTAAGGCCAAATAGAGTTTCTCAGTATGGGTATACCGAGTTTCATAGTTGATGAGTGTCTGACTTATATAGTAAACCTTTTGCTCATGGTGTTGCTCATCTCAGTGCGCAATCATGGCACCTAACAAATGGTTGGTTGCTAAGATGTAAAGGTAGAAGGGTTGGTCATCTTTAGGTGGAATGAGGACTGGTGGAGAGACTAGATAGTGTTTGAGGGCTTCAAAAGCCTCTTGGCAGTCCTCATCCCATTTAAAGGAGACGTCCTTCTTAAGGAGTTGATGAAAGGGTTGGCAGCGGTCAGAGAGCTGCGAGATGAAGCGACAGATAGATTGGAGCTTCCCTTGTAGGCTGCGAAGTTGCTTGAGATTGGTTGGAGGTGGCATCTTGAGTATAGCTTGGATTTTAGTAGGATCTATCTCAATGCCACAGAGAGAAATGATGAAACCCAGGAGCTTTCCTGAAAGGACCCCAAAGACGCATTTCTTGGGGTTAAGGTAGACATTGTATTGAAGAAGGTGAGAGAATATGATCTTGAGGATGGTCAAATGGTCATGACAAAGCTTAGACTTGCTAAGCAGGTCATCCACATAGTCTTCCATGATTTTGTGGAGTAGATCGTGAAAAATATAAGTCATGGCACGTTGATATGTGGTGCCTGTGTTCTTCAGGCCAAAAGGTATGACCCTATAGTAGAAAGTCCCCCATGGGGTGATGAAGGTAGTCTTGTGCTGATCTTTTGGTGCAATCAAGATTTGGTTATATCCTGAAAACCCATCCATGAGTGATAGCATCTCATGACCGGCCGTGAGATCAACAAGGTGGTCAATGTTGGGAAGAGGAAAATCATCTTTAGGGCAAGCCAAGTTGAGGTCACGATAGTCAGTGCAAATTCAGATCCCCCCAGTTGTTTTGGTGATAGGGATGATGTTAGACACCCACTATGGATAATCAATGGGTTGGATGAAAGAGACAGAGAGAAGACGCTGAAGCTCCTCTTTGACAAGGAGCGTAATGCGAGGATGCATCTTTCAAAGATTTTTCCTAACAGGCTTAGCCTCTGGGTTTGTGACGATGTTATGAGTGGCAATGTTGGGTTTGATGCTAGGCATGTCACTGTATGCCTAGGTAAAGGCCTTGTTATTGTTTGAAAGAAAGCTGGTGTAGTTGATCTGCTCTTGGACGTCTAGAGATTGACCAATCTTTAAGACATGAGGAACATCAGAAGATGGAAGGTTAATGTCAATGGTCAATTCATTTAACATAACCTACATTTCAGAAGGGAGGGAGTGTTGAATGAAAGAGTCATCAATGCCCATGTAGGTGAGAATGGCATCGTCATCTATGTAGTAGGCGATGTTGATGGTTGTCAACTCATTGTCTATCATGTTGGGATAAATGAGAGGGAGAGACCTAGATACCCCACTTAGTTGATAGGTTAGGGGTTCCAAGTGGATGGTGTTTATGCAAAAAAAATTAGGAGGGATGGAAACCACCGACTCCATAGGTGAGGATGGGGGAATAGGCAAGCTTGGCAGAGATTGGTCTATGATGGGTTCAGGACAAAGGTTTGCAGAAGCCTCGGTGGGTTCTTGGAAACCCAGACCATAGCATTTCTTGGTATTATCATCATTGGGTGGTTTGATGGGCTGATGGGAGCCTTGTTCATAGCACCCAAAGCCAAAACTCTTCCATGCACACCTATAAAGGTAGGTATGAGCAAAGGTGGGGTTTCCAAGAAAGGAGAAGTTAGATGTGAATGGTTGAGGTGAGGAGAGAGAATTCCCGTCAGTAGGAGCTTGATCTAGCCCCCCATAGATGAGGTTTGTTTGAAGGTTAAGAGGACCATAAGGGATGACCATTTCGATCTGATGGTCATAACTTAGACTGTGATGAAGTTATCCATATTGTTGCAGAGTCTGGAACATGTCTAAGGTAAGTAAGCGATATTCCCCAAGTGAAAGTTGTTGGAAGATATCTTCCATGGGGTCCTTGGTTATCACTTGAGAAGGTGAGGTAAGGGTGACCATCATTTGCATGCTGGTTGAAGCTTCCATAGATGGAGGTAGTGTTTGGGTTGGTCTCTTGAGAGGAATGAGAACATCGTTTAGTTGATAGGTCATGTTACAAGTCTTGAAAGGAGATGGGTTGGTAGGAATGACATGGACTTGCTCGTCGTGTTCAAATTTGACACAATGGTGAAGTGTAGAAGGAACACAAGCCATGGCACAGATCCAAGGTCATCCTAGTAGCATGTTATATTAAAACTCTCCCTTGATGATGTAGAAGAGCTCTAGGACTATGCATGGGCTGACACAAATATGGAGGATGATGGTGCCAATGGTGGTAGCAGTGGTGTCATTAAAGGATCAAAGGATTGCATCAGTTTTTGATACACAATTCATGGGGAGGGCCAATTGATCAAAGGCATGGGTAAAAATGATATTAATGTTGGTGCCTCTATTAATCATGACTTGCTTAATGTGGGTGCGATCAACGTAGGCTGTGATGAAAAGAGTAGCGTCTTGATCTTTTGAATTAGAGGTAGGAATTTTAGAATCATTGAAAGTGATAGAGGTGATGGGGGATAATGAGTGGACCAAGGTAGCTAGTGGTTGGGGGTCTTTGACTTGGACCTCTACTGCCTGTAAGGCTCTGATTAGAGCTTGACAATGTTGGGGTGAGCTTTAGATGAGGTCATACAAGGTCATCTTCACGGGCATTTGGTGAAGCTATTTTAACATAGAGTCATGGATTGCCCCTGAAGAAGAGGGTTGGGATGCACCCAGGATGGAAATCTTGGGCTTTGGTGGTTGAGGTGGCTAGACAAAAGGGTAGGTCTAAGGAATAACAGCTTTTTCTTTTGCCTTATCCTTTTGTGACCTAGTGGTTACGTGGATGGCATTAATTTTGAAGAGAGGGGGTGAAAGAGGTGAAGCGACAATAGTCTATTGATGAGATGTTGATGAAGGTGAGGGGGTTTGAGAGATATAGGAAGGTGTTAGAGGTTTGTTGATAGTATCCTCAAGGAGAAGGGTGTCTTTTTCTATGTATTGGTGAATGACAACCTTGAGGGCACAACAATTCTTGGTATCATGTCCTGGTGTGCGATGATATAGACAAATTTTAGTGTCGTCAAACTAGGAAGGTTTTGACCCAAGCGATTGGAATGGTTTGATAGGGGGAAGGGTTATGCTAGAGGTTTACAAAATTTGATGCAATATCAAAGCGTATGAACCCACTAAAGGGTCCATGCTTGTTGATGCATGAGGTGTCGATGACTTCTACTTGGGAGGTGTTGAAGGAGGCTTTCGTACCACCTTTTGGGTTGGTGGTGTGGCCACGTGCATAGATGACACTTTCTTTGTGAGAGGTGCCAAATTTTCCAGAGGAGGTAAGCTTGTGGTAGGTAAAGGAAGTAGTGGAGGTAACTTGTTTTGGTTAGGGGTTGGAGTAGGGAGAACTCCCATTAGGGTAGAAGGATGAGGGCCCAAAATGGAGGGCAATGGTGATGGTGGAGGAGGAGTTTACCACCGTGGTTTAGCAGTCTTCTTTGGTTTGGTTTGAGGACAAATATTGGGTGAGGCAAGGTTCAAGTCTACCTTCACTTGTAGGTGAGTGAGATTAGTGACAGGGCGAACACCGAGTGACTTGATGGGTTTTGATATGGTGGATGAGGGTTTATGTTTTGATGTGGATGGTTGATGTTTTGAAGGTTTAGAAGTGGAAGTTTGGTTTGTGTCAGAGACTTTTGGGGGATTTTGTCACAAGAGGGTCAGCGGCATGAGATGAGACAGGCTGGGCAGGATTAAGAGCTTTGAGTCACTCCCATAATGCTTGATGCTCCAATTTTCTCAATTGGAGAAGTCCTAGTTTCTCTACTAATCAAGAGAATGGTTGGGAAGATGTTATATGAGGCTTTGGTCCTTCAGAAGATGTGGATGGTTATGGGGCCAAAAATGTGTTAGGTGTAGCAATCTCAGACCCAAGGTGTGGGGGAGTCATAACTGGATTGTCTTTGGTCGAAGAAGGTGGAGAGACAGGTTCTTCTCTTGGTGGAGAATGAACTAGAGAATGTGGCTCCTCAAGAGGGTAGAAGGTAGGGATGATTGTGCCTTCTACTTGTGGTTGAGGAGTAGGAAGGGTAGGGTCCTCCATTGGTAGCAAGAAGGAGGAAGGTGGGGCTAGCAGTGCTGGTATGGTCAAGGCATCCTCTAATATAAGAAAGGTCAATGGAGAACTAACAGGAGAAGAGGGTTCATCCATGTGTGATGGACTGATGGGCAGACTAACCTCTTGAGACTATGAAAGAGGTTAGTCAGGCATGAGAGGTGAGACTGTGTTGACTGTGCGTATATTATGTTCTTTGGAGTTATCAGCCATGGTCTGCATATTGTTTTGGCTAGGAGGATGGTTGGGAAAAGGTTGTTTAAAGATGTCTATGCTTCAATTAGGTGGCACATTTGGGTTGTCCAAGATGAGGTCACCTTTATCAAGCATGTCCTGAATGATGTTCTTGAGAGTCTTACAGTTGCCTGTGTCATGGCCTTTGACATGGTGATAATTTTAGAAGTCATTCTCCCTATACCACGCAGGGATGGCACATGAGGGATCAAATTGAGGGGGTGGTCGAATTCGGGGGAGATTGAGGACTCCTTGTTTGACAAGTTTATCCAACATAGATGCATATGATTCTCCTAGTGGAGTATACTGACACTGCACATATCTTTGTTAGAATTATTGTGTGATACTTTGGGATGTGGAAGGTTCGAGCTAGTTGGTTGTTGTTGAAGATGATGGTCTAACAACTACAACATTTGCTAATGCCTTAGATTTGGAATTAGAAGAAGAAGGTTTAGAGGAAGGGTCATTGGACTTGGTGTTGGGGTTTTTACTTTGTAACTTGACTTTGTTTTCCTCGACGGCATGTAGTTCAAGCTTCTTAGCCATCATGAAAGCTTCATCAAAAGTGCAGAATGTTTGAACCCGCAAGGTAGAGGAAATATGTTTGGCACACGCCTAGGAAAAGAGTTTGATGAGTTTGGGTTGAGGCAAAGAGAAGGAGAGCTAGTTGATTAAGCCTCTCCAATGGGCAACAAAATTGGGTATGGATTCATCGTCAAACTATCTGATAGAGTATAGGTCTGTGATAGAGACCTTTTTGGTGATATTGATCAAGAAGTGGTCAAGGAAGAGTTGGGCTAGTTGGGTGAATGTGAAAAGAGAGTGTCTGGTGAGAGAGTTGTACTAATTAAGGGCAGCACCAGAAAGTGACATGGGGAATGTGCATAAAAGTAATGCATCATCATGTGCTATCAGGTAACAAGCATGTCTGAATGCTCATAGGTGCTGCTGTGGGTCTTCCTTACTCTAGAAGTGAGTAAACTTAGGAAGTTCCCACTGATTGGGATACGACCGGATTGGGACAGAAGGATGGATGGGTTCATTACAAATTTGGTCATATGAAAGGACATTTCTTGAGCCTGAAAAAGAGGTCTCAAGATTAGACATTTTGTCCATCAGCATTTTGATTAGATTAGCTGACAGATTGGTAGATGGGGTGCCCCCTAGGTTGTAAGGTGCTAGAAGAGGCATATGACATAGTCAGTTGCACTTGTATAGATGTAACATATTGATATCTAGTCATTAGGATAGATGTGGAGACCAAGGGTGGTTGTGTCATGAAGGTAGAAGGTAGAACTAGGCTTGATGTTGCCAGAGGTGGTTGGGTTGTGGCAACATTAGTCAAAGGATGAGTGGCCACCCTGGTGTTGATGGGGGTGAGAGTAGGCGGGATGGAGACAACTAGATTTTGGAAAGGGGTAGAGGTTTGTTGAATAGCCTATAGTTGATGGGGGGTCAAAACCCCAATGGAAGTGGGCCTAGAGATAGAAGGAGAAGCCACACTTAGAATATTAGTCATGGGCTGGTTTTTAGTCGAGGCAATGGCCTAGGTGTCTATGGGCTGGATTACAGACACTGTTAATATGACTACTATCTCAACTAAAGAGGTTGGCATCCCATAAATTGGGTTGCCTAAAGAGTCTCGCATTCAACTTCGCATGAGATAGTGTTGAAGGGTCTTGACATTAAGGTCAAGGAACCTTTCGAAGTCTTGGTCCCCCTCAAGGACAATGGGAGGCTGAGTCGGGGTCGGTTGGGTAGGAGTTCGTTCGGTCTCTAAATGATACTCCATTAGAGGATTGGTTATGGAAGGTGAAGGTGGGAGCGGTTGTTGCCTCACGTGGTTAACAAAAGTCTTGGTTTGACTACGTGTCAAAACCATTTAAGGCAAGAAAGGGTCAAGTTTTAGAAACTGTGTTTTTTAGTCTCAAAAAACTAGAATGGGTGTTGGATAGCAAGAAAGTCAGGTTTTAAGCCTGCTATTTTGGAAGAAAGATTGTGACAGTGACCAACGTCAGTTGAAAAATTGATGTTGATGAGAACAAGTGGCCAACATTAGTCAGATAACTGATGTCGATGGAACAGGTTGCTGAGGTCGGTCAGATAACTGATGATGGTGAAGAAATGTTGCCGGCGTTTGTTGGAAAACTGATGTCAGTTACTATGTGGTTGGGAAAGAAGAAAAAAAAAGATTTTGAGTTTGTTTGAAGCTCAAAAAAATGCATCCTCACTAGCTCAAAAACTCAGATAAAGGTAGAAAAGAAGATGAAGACAAGCAGACCCTAACGTTAATTCCTAAGAATAAGTTTTAGAGTTTTGTTGGCTTATGCCTTAGAGTGTGTTTGAGAAGTTGGCTTGTAGAATGGGTCCTAGAAGAAGTAGTCTAAGGTTGGTTTCAGGTTAGTTTCAGTGCTCAAGAGTCTATGTTAGGTTCCGTACATGGCCTAGTGCTAGGAGCTTGCTCCCCTCACTTCACGAACCCAAAGCCGAGCTGGGCCGCTTAGCCAGTATATACTTCCCTTAGAATTTATCCTCTGATAGAGAATAGAGTGGGCTTTCCCCTTGGTAGTGAAGTCCAAGTGGGATTTCTGGGATGGGTAAGGTATCTGCTAGGTGATGAAATCCTAGTCGGGCCTTGTCTCAGGTAAGTTTTGATGTTTGATTTGTGAAAGTGGTTTAGATGTGTAGCATGAGTGGCCTACGCTTTATTCATGATGCAGTTTTAATTACTAGATGTGTGGAATAAATATGCATTCAGGTAGAAATGAAATGCAATGTATTTTAAGCCCAAATTGAAATGTGTGTTCATATGCAGACAAGTGAGAAGAGGTTGAAGAGTATGATTTTGACTAGTCTAAGATGCAAGAAA
Source organism: Torreya grandis (assembly GCA_037957365.1). Taxonomy (NCBI): domain Eukaryota; kingdom Viridiplantae; phylum Streptophyta; class Pinopsida; order Cupressales; family Taxaceae; genus Torreya; species Torreya grandis. The sequence continues at coordinate 189,680 of JARHVA010002094.1, read as the reverse complement.
GAAAGAAGGGTTCTTTTTAACCTTGCTAATAGTGTCTTTTGGAAGAGATAGAAGAAGAGAGATGCAAGGAGAGACCTAATACACCTATATGAAAAGTATGCTTAGAATAAAAAAGTATGAACCCAAGGAGAATTCCTAGGGTCCCACCGGGCATGCCAGAATGTTTCTAACTATTTTTTTGCTTTTCTACATTCAGAAGATGAAAGAAACTAAAGTAATGGTCTAGGGTTAGATGGTACTCGGATGAGGTCTATGCACCATTATCTAGACATTGAGGGGACTCCTCTTTGGCTATGGAGGATGACACCTATAGAAGAAAGAGAATTAAACAAGAAGATTGTTAAATGGACATAAGGTGGACTGCCAAGCAAAAGCTTGATCCTAGAAGTATAAAGATTTCCTAGAAGGGTGACAGTCCACTGATTGATGAAAAAAATAGAATGTTGCTAGAAAAGGAAATGATAAAGGACTGAACAAAAGAAATAGAAAAAAATGCATACCTGTATGTGGCAATCTATCTTCCACAGTCACTAGCATCGGTGGTTCTGCCGGCGTCAGTTGGTTAAGGTCTCCAGCATCGGTTAGTCTGCCGACGTCGGTAGGTGCAATGGGCCTAGTGGTCGGCATCGGTTGGGGCAATAAGGCTTTGGATGAGTTTCAGGTCTGTTTGTGGTTAGTAAAGTAGTTTGGGGTGTCTGCAGGAGTTTTAGTGGTCGGTTCTGGGTCAACAGGATAGAGAGTATAGTCTGAAAGAGGGACAGGATGGAAGACAGGGACAAAAGGGAGATAAGGGTGAGAGAAGGCTTTTCAGCCTCTCCGAGAATAAAAAATAAGATTGTGTCAAGAATACTTGAGAATGGGCAGTAAACTAATTGCTAATGTATTTAAAAGAATACTGAAATAAAACCAGTAGAAATACTTAGTTGTGGGTGTAGACGTAGAAGTGCAGGAGGTCTGTTTCCATTGTGGCTGATACTGGAGATGTCATGCAACCTTCAATCTAGTGCAGAATGACTAGAGTAGAACCTCTGAGCTTAGAGAGTGCTATTGAAATGTTGATACCTGCAAGAAGTTGAGGAGCAAGAAAGCTTGAAGTCTGGAGCAAAAGGATTCACGTTTGTAAGAGATCAGCAATGGAAGTAGAAAATGTAGTCTTAAAGGAACTGATGCTGGAAAAACCACCGATGTCGACCGAATAATGACCGACATCAGTGGCTGAAGAATGGGAAAAGAGGCTATTTTTAGCCTTTTTCCCCATTCTTCCAACTGCCAGGTCTAACTATTGTTGGAAAATGGTTCAAGGCAGATTAAAAGAATGCGAGAGGCTAATGGGAGGGTTAAAATGGGGTTTAAGTAATTAAGATTTGGCATGGGGTGAGGTGTCAAGGGGGTTATTAATTTAAAATAGTTAATTTATTTTAAATTAATAAGTGTGTAGGTTAGGAATGTTTAGGGGGTGGACCAAGGAAACCAAGGGGGAGGATGACCAAGGGATAGACACGATTTCAGTGTCTACAAAAGGATGGATGATTGTTGTCTATGCTAGTGGAATAGGATGCTAGAGCAATAACTATGCTAAAGCAATGGCTCTCCTATGGGGCTTAAAATTGGCTATATCCCTAGGAATAAGGAACTTGAGTATACAAGGAGACTCTAAAATGGTCATCAATGTAGTCAATAAAGCATCTAATGTGGGAATTAAACTAAAAGATATCATTATGGATATCCAATTTCTTTTGTAGAAGTTCTCTAGAGTGGAGATTTCTCATATTTATAGAGAGGGAAATAGTTTTACCGATGCCTGTGCCAATCTTGGTCAGCAATTTTTAGGTTGGAGGGTGTGGCGATAAGGTCTTCATATTCCCTTAAACATTAGGGATATTATTCAAAGGGAGATGAATTGTCAAGGATGAGTCAAAGTTATGACAAGGATAGCTCTCGGAGGTGGCCCATTTGGAGGGGGCCATCGTGGATTTCAGAACTTGATAAATTTTGTCCTCTTTTGACAATCATTCATGATTTATTGTATCAAGAGGTTAAGGCACACAGGCCTCATTATGAAGATCAATGGGAAATGATTTCCAAGCATGGGAGTAGACAACATCATCTCTATAGGGTATTTTGAGTAATGATCCATCACATCTTCATTATGCATAGGCAAAAGCAAGAGTTAGCTACCATTTCAAAGCTGAAGGCTGAATTTAGGAACTCCATGGGTTGGGTCTACAATCCAATATGGGAGGAGACCAAATTCAAATAGAACCAGTCTCTTACTATGAATTCAAAGATAATCCACTAGTTTGGCATTATTGTAAAGAAGGGGGAATCAACCCATATCTAGAAAGGCTTAATGGGTTTGATGAAAACTTGTTCAAGCAATTTATGAGATCCTGGTTAAATAGGTAGGTCACAATTGGTAGAATTAGTTTTGAAATCTTTGAAAAGGTGATTGCTATGGCCACAGGAATGACCATGTAGGGGACAAAGCTTCAAAGGAAAACAAAAATTATGGATCTTTCAATCCATAAATTGTTCTTGGGAGAGGGAGAAGAACTCATCCCTTACCAAGGAGGATTTGAGCATGCTAAACTTATGGAGCCATGAGATGGAGTGTGCTTCATTATTATGAAGTACTTCATGCTCAAAAGTTGATTTACTAGGTTCTATAATTACCATCTCCCTATGTTAAATCACTTCAGATGCAATGCTATCATTAGTTTTCCTTTTTACATGCTCTCCTCTTTAGAACTCTCTGTCCTTAAGGTGAGAGAAAAAATGTCTAAAAATATAGATATGAACCCTATTCCCCTACACTAGGGCCTCATTTACTAGTTGTACAACTTTCACCAAGCCCTTGAGCCATCCAAGACTATCAAAATTGATAGTTGAGACATCCCTTCCAATCTAGTGTTGGGTGATGCTATCGATGAGTCTTATTTTTCCCCTACTACAAAAACTAAAGATGTTTCTTTCTCCACCCCAGAAAAGACCCCTATTAACACCCCTAGCTCCTTTACAAGAAAGAAGGGTATGAAGAGGAAGGTTGATGAGGAGGAAGAGAATATTAGGGAGACCACTGAGGGGACCCACAAAAATTTGGGTAGGTCCACGAGGGGCCAAGGTGGTAAACCTTATAAGTCTTCTAAAGTTAATAAGGAGGGCTTTTCCTCCAGAGTTCAAAGGTCAGGGTGGATTGTTGGTAAACCCACCCCAAAGGCTAGACTTATTAATTATTTAGAGAGAACTTTAGAGGAAGAAACCTAGGAGGAAGAGTCTAAGGAGCTGGAAATCCAAGAAAATTTTGAGGACACTGGAGGGAAGCAGGAGACTAGGAATTTTGAGGTTACTGAGGAGCATGGTGCTGACACTATGGAAACTACTAGAAATAAGGGGAAAATGTATGTTGAGGAAGCTAGTGAGGAAATAGAGAATGAGACTGATTGAAAATATAAAATTGGTGCCTTGAAGGATCGTATTCAGAAGCTGGAGAAAAATTTCACCAAGGGACTTCGGAATACAATTCTCCTAAACATGACTATGCTGAAAGAAGTGGGTAATACTGGGCCTACTAGCAATGTAGAGAATACTGAGAAACTAAATGATCTTCTCAATTCAATGGCTATGTAAGGAGAGACCCCTCTGACTTTGGTCCTTTCATTTTTTTTAATTTTTTTTTTGTTTCTGTGTCTGTTGGTTCTTGGCTAGTGCCGTCATCTCTCTAAAGGCATATTTTGTTTGATTTCCTTCTTGTCTTTTTTGCTCTATGAAGGGTTTGGCCCCTGGTTTGCCACCTTACCTTATAAAAAACATACAATAGTTATAAGCCTATTATCTATCTAGTATTGTAAAATAAGCCTATTATAACATTGTATATTAAAAGGTAATAACCTAAACTTCTTAATTTAGAAATTATCCATAATAAATAGGTCTTATCCAAAGTTTGAAGAACTCAAGCCAAGCCAAATTTACCATTTTACAAGTTTTGAAAGCTAGATCATAGGTTATATTCATTAAATGAGATCCATTAAACACATACCCCTAATAGGGGAAACTACATGTAGTTTAAGGTACTTATTCAAAGTGTTAGTATATAGGTAATAATCAACCATTCACTATGGAAAATTTGAGGTTAGCTCAACCCACCACTTTTCCCATTTTTAAGCCTAAACCTAGTGTCAATTTGGACCAATGGTTTCAAACAAGACACATTGATGCAGGGAATAAGAGGAGACCCAATGGAAAACCTACTTAAACTAGTTTAAGGGGATTATATATGAAAGTGAAACTATAATGATATAATATAAGAATGTGAAATGCATGAAATAAGGAAACTAAGAAAGAGATAAAAACCACTATAAAACTATATATCAAAGTTATATTATTTTAATTTTGTACAATCTAAGAGATCAAATGTGTGGTGCCTATGTACTTTATAACTCTATTGTTTTTTGTTTCTTGAAGTAGGATGTTGTTAAACTAAAAAGAATGGAACTATACGTTATTATATAATGAATTAAGATGAAACATTAGTTGGACCATTACAATAGGTAACAACTACTTCATATCCCTTGGTTGTGGTGATGTCACTGACTACCATTATTGATGAGTTGAGAGTTATAAGACTAACACTACAAGAGATATGTAATAACACATGAATGGAAATATAAGGAAAAATTAGCATGTAGGTGTGTAACTTACTACCCCAGCTATTGACATTAACACAAGCTTGGAATTACAATAATGATGAAGTTTAGTGTGATCTAGTGACTAAGATCATGCTAGATCAATTACCCCTCCTTGAGTAAAAAAGTCTTCATTTCATGCAGTTGTTGGAAAACATGTGGGAAAAAGATTAGTGACATACTATTTTATAAACCATTTCCATTGGGAAGGCACTTGACTTGATTTTATGTTCTAGAATAGATGAATTTCTTATCTATGTATACATTTGAGCCAAGCATCACTGACTTGATCTAATTCTACTAGGATGTTGTAATCTAAATTGATCTCCATCTAATGTAGAGTCTTGATAGTATATAAAGTATCCAACCCCTAATACGGGTGGAAAGTGATGGCATGAGAGTTATGTATTGAATATTAAATGCAACCCAGGATAAGATGGACAAAACTTATGGTAAGGTCCTATCAATATTTCCTTGTACTAATGTATCCATACTTAATCACCAACCTAGAATATGTGGGGTGCTCGATACTTGTCATGAAACTAATTATATTTCACATTTACGTATTGAAAAATGATTTGAAATTGTTTTTGAATGTGATTAATGAATAAAAAAACTTCATCAACTTCCTTTTGAATTTAACGAGTTTCTACTATTAATGGTAGAATAGGATAAACTATGTTGATAAGTGCCAAAGGTTAGAGACCTAAATAAAATTGAAAAGGGTTGTGTTAGAGATATGTAGAGATATATTGTATCTATGATGAATGTCATGAAATATTTCATCCCAAGTGTATTTATTATTATAATTTTACACTTTGAGAAGGATACTATCATCTTATTTACCATTTTTGTTTATCCATCAATTTATGTATAAAATGTGATGGATTTTTAAGCTTTGTGTCTAGCATAGACCAAAGTGATTATATTAGATAAGATAATTTATAGGATTATAAACTAGATCCAAACATGTCAAAAGTAAAAATGAGTTGTTTTTAAAGATAATATTGATTTCTTACAAGGTATGAGAATTACTATTTTTGAGAATATATCAAATAATACATAAATGAAATCATTACCATGCTTGGTATTAGAGTAACTTGAGAGAAATTACATGGAAATAGATTCACATGGTATTTTTAGAACCAATAAAGGTGTGTAAAAACATTATTTCCTATTAACTAGCTTGGAAATTATGCATGCAGTACAAGACTTGATATATTTAGATACATTAGCCCTGATATGTGGCTAGAATAAACACTTTTGAAATAATACATGAGTAGTTTCAACTCCACGATGTCATGAAATCTTGCTAAAATGAACCTCCCATATTAGTTTTTATCTTTATGCATAATTTAGAATACAAAATTTCCCTAGATGATATAGAATTCCATCCTCCAAGTATAAATCTAGAATTAAATTACCATAGACAAAAATTTGATAGATATCTAAAAAATTTGTTGGATGGATACAATTCTAACCATATGTTGACTTCGTGCCCACATGTATCAAGTACAAAGGATAAATTGAATCGGTGAATGACTCAGATAATATATAACTATATTGGCACTTCTCTTATTGTGTTTGATGTTTAGATGGAACTGTTGAGGATAAGAAGACCATTTTTGATGTCACTCTTACTTCAACTTGTTTTAAGTATATAAGAAATGAAGTAGCTTATGATCTATGTGGATCAGTCTCTTTGACCAATATATAATGATTCAAATGATTGTGTTCCTAAATAATAGAATAAATCTCATGATCATATGCTCGTAAAGTTCTTACTAGTACGGTGAAATTTTCATTGTGATAAGAAACCAGTTGACCATGATGAGTGAGAACTAATCCAAGTGAAAACTTAGAGGCATCTATCTCAAGCTTAAATAGTTATTGAATGTCTAGTAAAGTAATTAATGGTGTGAAATAATGTCTAAATTTTAATTCTTAAAATGTTTTCTACAGTGAAATATATAATATGAACTTTGATTTAACACCACTTTTGGTAACTTGGTTTAGATGCCAAATCATAAGAGAAAAACCAAGTACAAATCTCTGGTAAATTTTCTCCAATCCTAAGAATCTATGAATATCTATGAGATTATTTAGTTGTGACCAATCTTAGATGACCTAAATCTTGGCCCAATCCACATCATTACTTGTGCACCTACTATGCATCCTAACTACTATATCTCCCACATGAAAAATGAACATTTATCCATGTTTACATATGAATTATGCTTCTGTAAAGTGTCAACACTTACTCTAAATGGTGTAAAAGTTCATCCCATGTTTTTATAAAGATTAGGATGACATTGAGGTATATTATAACAAATGAAGTAGTGAATTTCCTAAGAATATCATTCATCATATACATGAATGTGGTTGGTGTATTGGTCACACTGAATGGCATGAATAACCATTAACATAAACCTTCATTAGAGTTGAAGATTATTTTTCATACGTTTATGGGTTCTAAAAAAATCAAATGATAACCAAACTTAAGATCAATCTTGGTGAAGTATTTAACATCATGAAATTGGTCTATAAGTTTTTTAATACTTGGAAGAGAATATTGGTTATTCAATTTGATCTTGTTAATATATTAATAGTTAATGCACAACCTCCATGTGTCATCTTTCTTTGGCACAAACATAATTGGGCCACCGCAAGGTGATGAGTTGGGCATGATATGTCTCTTATCAAAATTTCATAGATCTATCACTTTATTTCTTCATTTTTCAAAAAGGATATTGGTAAGATATTGATGTATTATATGGCTTTTTTAAACCTCAATGTCATTATCAGGTCGCGGCCGAGCTAGGGCAGCCGTGCCCTAGCCTGTTCAAAGCAGTGGGTTGGAGTGCGTAGGTGTAGTTTGGGGGAGTGAGGGAGTGGTGAAGGGCTAAGGTATCACAGGATCTTGATGGACTAAGGAGGGCATGATCATGGCTCAATAGGAGCCTTTAAAAATTGTTCTTGGCAAAAGTTTTAGTGTAGCTGTGGGCATGAACAAGTAGGAACAACAAGGTAAAATAGTTGGTCAAGAGTTTTCTTCCCAGAATCTAGGAGAAATGGAATGGAGCTTGCCTGGGGGATCCAAGATTATGAAAATTAATGTATGCCTAGAAAAATGTAAGGAATGACCTAAACTACTAATTCCTTTCGATATGATTTCAGAGGATGTGGAATATTATTCCAAGCATTCTTTGTATTGCAAGTTTTTAGGTTTGAAAGTTTCCCTTCAGTTTCTAGAGGGTTGGGCCAGGTGAGTCTGGGAGCCAGAGGGAGAAATGGAGGTCACGTTATTAGCAAATAAATACTTCATGGTCACATTTATATGTTTGGCTCACTGCAACATGGTTTTTGAGGGAGGGCCATACTTTTACAATCAGGCCAGACTTTTTGTTAAACCTTGGCATGCTGGGTTTAATCCTTCTAAGGAATTACCAACTCGGGTTCCAGTATGGGTTAGGCTCCCTAGACTTCTTATTGAATGCTATTATGAGGATGTTCTCCTAATGTTAGCTTTGATGCTTGGAAGGTTGGTGGGGCCTTCAACTCAGACTTTAGGTAAGAAAGTCATGACTTTTACTCAAATTTATGTGGAAATTGATTTGAGCAAACCATTGCCTGATGCACTAGAGATGAGTGTGAGTTCATACTCCTAGGTGCAACAATTAAACTATGAGACCCTTCCCTTTAGGTGTTGCCTTTGCCATGAGTATGGACACTTAGTGCACAAATGTCTGAAGGCTAAGCCAATGGAGCAACATCCCCAACTGCCACCTAGCAACATTCCCAACACCAATAAAAGGAAGAAATTAGGGGTTGGGGAGTGTAGGGATGCTGAAGGTTTTATACAGGTGAAAGCTCAAAGCCATAATAGGGGCTAAAAGAGGACCCTTAGGGAGAGGCAAGATGATGAATCTTTCAATAGGTTTGAAATCTTGGATGAATTGGGCTAGCAAGAAGTAAATCTGGGATTAAGGAGTGTGGAGTAGTTCATGGGAGGTTCAGTACCAGAGATTAATTCAACCAATCTTCCAGTGGTTCTTTAGGAAGAGTCAACCTTACCCATGGATATTGAGGGGCAAATAGAGGAATTGGGAGGGGAGGCGATAGATAGAGACATGGAATAGAATGGAGTGGACCTATACCCTTTGGCAAGGGTTATGGGGATAGAAGTAGATAAGAAAGGAAAATCTTCTCCTCACCTGGGTATTCTCTAGAGGGAGGGAAAGAAGGGGATGTCAGAAAAAAGTGCTAAAGTGGGGTGCAAGAAGGACACATAGAATCAAGATGATTGGGGAGACCTTGGTGAAGTCTAGTGCGGTTAAGACCTTAGAATTGCATTCTTAACTCCTCTGAAATGATCATTATATTATGGAATGTAAGGGGACGAAACAACGGTCCCAGATAAAAGGCTATTAGGGAATTAGTTAGATGTCAAGTACCTGATATTCTCTTCCTTCAAGAAACAAAAGTTTTTGTGGATGATATGAGGAATATTTCACCTAAGTTATGGAGGTATGGTTCATGATAGTGCATTGGAGCTCATAGATCTTTGGGGGGTGTGGCTTGTTTTTGGAATTTATGCAAGATCCAACCTATGTCCTAGATTTCCTAAAAATCCTCTTTATCTATGGTGGCTTCATGTATTGAGTCAAGTGAATCAGTCCTTTTTTCCAGTGTTTATGCTCCTACAGATTACCAAGGTAAACTTCTTGTTTGGAAAAACATCCACTTTCTTTGTCAATTATTTCCCTATTTGCCTTGGATTGTGGCGAGAGACTTTAATGCTATTCTTGATTTAGCGGAGAAGAGAGGAGGTAATGCACAGCTGGAACCTTCTTCTCTCCTACTATGAGATAATATTGAGGCACTCAATTTAGTGGATATCAAGCCAGTTAATGGATGCTTTACCTAGAACAATCAAAGAGTGGGGGATAGGTACATTACAGAGCATATAGATAGATTCATGACCTCCTATTATTAGGTGGGGGCTTCGTGGTCTTCTTACCTTGAGATTCTTGATTGGAGGGGCTCAAACCACTGGCCAATAAAATTGGTCATTTCCCCTGCTTGTGAGCCTCTGAAGGTGCCTTTCAAGTTTTAGCTTATGTGGTTCAAGGACCCAGACCTATTTGGACGAGTGGCGGATTGGTGGAGGAGGGGCAGGCCTGTTGTTGGAACAACAATGTATACTTTTGTTAAGCTTCTCCAATTCATCAAGTACCAGCTCAAAAAGTGGAATTAACAAAGTTTTGGGAATATTTTCCAATAGAGAAATGAGGTGCAGATGGAGCTGAATGTCATTACCAGAACCATTCAGGATGTGGGAATGACTAAGGTTTTGTTGAGGGAGGAAGCTAGGGCCTTAAAAGCTTTGGAGGAATGGGAACTAAGGGAGGAAATATTTTAGAAACAAAAGGCCCAAATTGAATGGCTTAGAGAAGGGGATGAGAACATAGCCTTCTTCTTCAATTTAGTTTGGGCTAGAAAACATGGCATGGGGATTACTTCTTTGGTGTTGGACAATGGGGAGACTGTTTCTTCTATGCAGGGTATCATTAATGAGGTAGTGCAGTATTTTGCTTCATAATTCAAGGAGGAAGCATAGGGGGACTCAGCTAAAGAGGTCCAGATTCTATCTTGTATTCCCTCTTTGGTGACCAGAGATATGAATGAGCATTTGATGAGGGATATATCCTTGGAAGAGTTAAGGAGGATAGTCTTTATGATACAAAAAGGAAAGGTGCCTGGTCTAGATGGCTTCTCGATTGATTTTTTCTAAGAATTTTGGGAAATTATTAAATTTGACCTCCTGGCTATTGTTCAAGAATCCCAGAGGAACAAGCAAATGCTTCGAGCTTTGAACTCCACCTTCTTGGCTCTCATTCTTAAGGGTGCAGGGGCCGATAGGCTGAGTCTTTTTAGGCCCATTTCTCTTTGCAATGTCACTTTTAAAATAATTTCTAAGCTGATCACTGAGAGGTTAAAAAAGTGGCTGGCTGTGCTTATCTCGGAGGAGCAAGGTGGCTTTATGGAGGGCCGACAAATTTTGGATGGGGTGGTGATGGCTATTGAGACTATACATTCCATGACCCAGTCCAATGAGAAGGTGATGTTTATCAAGCTAGATATGTCTAAGGCCTATGATAGAGTTTGGTGGTCTTTCCTTCAGAAGGTCTTGGGTGCCTTTGGTTTTGCAGAGGATTGGATTCATTGGGTTTTGAGTTGTGTGAACTCAACCTCTTTTTTAGTTCTAATTAATGGTGAACACTCTAATATATTTGGGGCTTCTCGTGGATTGAGGCAAGGTGACCCTCTTTCTCCTTACTTATTTCTTCTATTGGCAGAAGGCTTGGGTCAATTGATCAAAAGAAACGTGGGTGATGGTGCTATTTAGGGTTGGTAGTGGGGAGGGGAAATCCCTGTACAATCCCATCTCTAGTTTGTGGATGATGTGGCTTTGATGGGCAAGGCTACTATTAGGGAGGTGGCTAACATATGTAAGAGCTTAGATGTTTACCTTATGGCCTCTGGATAGGTAATTAATGAGGGTAAATCATCTATTTTTTCTTTAACACTCCTCTAGCCATACAATGAAGAGTGGCTCTTATCCTTAGGTTCCAAATTGGGAATCTCCCACTACTTTATCTTGGGATTCCTATCTCTGCTGGCTGACTGGCTAAGGAGTCATAGTGGGTGATCCTAGACAAATTTTGAGAAAAGGTGAGTCACTGGACCCACCGTTGGTTATCCTTTGTGGGTCGGGTTCAATTGATTCAATCAGTGGTGTAGGCTCTTCTTATCTATAGGTTATGACCCATGTGGCACCGATGAGCTTTATTAAGGACTTGGACTCCTTAACAAGACACTTTTTATGGTCTAGGAATTTATCTTCATCTAAGTGGAGCCTAATTAAGTGGGAGATGGTTTACAACCCAAAAAGGTTTGGCAGGCTAGGATTATAGTAGTTTGTGCTATCTGGTACTACTTTGGCTACCAAACTATACTAGCATTAGTGCATGGAGCAAGATTGGCTATGGGTTAGAGTGTTGTTCCACAAGTATTTTTTTGGGATTCTATGGAGGGATATTACATGATATGATTTTCTTGGTAAAGTCTTGGTGATTTGGGTGACTCTCAAGAAAGGAGCCATGCTAATTAAGAGGGGTCTTTTCTAGATATGCAAGAGTGGGGTGGAGGTCTATTTTTGGCATGACTCATGGGACGGTGTCCATCCTATAATATGCCAATATCCTCAACTGAGTACTCTAGCCTAGAGGTTTTGTGAAGCTAGATGGAAAAGGGTGTGCAACTATAAATCCCTTTCCTTTCAGGGGTAGGTGGTGGTTGCTAGATGGAAGTTCTCAGAAGAGTGGTTGATTCTTAGTTTGGAGGTAGAGTGCATGGACCTACAAAATATTCTATCCTGACATAGTTGTAATGCTCTTATGGATAGCGATGTGTTAGCCTAGTCCCTGAACCCCAAGGGGAAGTATACGGTGTCCTTTGGCTATCAAGAGTTGATTTTCCAGCAGTATGAGGATAAAGGGGAAGTTCAGTGGTAGAAGAAAGTTTGGAATGGTTTCTCATGGCCAAAATGTAACTATTTTACATGGACTTTAGTGTGGAATATATTTTTGACATGGGAATATATTCAGAAGTGGGGATTTGCTGGTCCTTCGAGGTGTGTGCTCTATAATAGAGAGGAGGAAGACTCCTCTCACATTTTATTTTGTTGTCCCTTCACTCTTCAATTGTGGCACTTTTGGTGGGATGTGTGGCGATGCCAATGCATCCACACTGTCTCTTTGGCAAATTTTTGGTCTAGAGTGGGTCGTCCCCCTTCTTCAACCTCCTTCTGGCAGGATGTGTGGTACGTTGGCCCTATTTTCTTGCTCTGGCAAGTTTGGCTGGAATGAAACCAGAGGATTTTTAAGGAGGAAAAATTGGTGACTCAACAGGTCTAGAGCAAAATTAAGGGAATGATCTAAGAATCTATTAAAGTGAAGAGCAAGGTTATGTTGCCATTACAGAAAGGGGATGCTGAGGTGCTGGAATGATTTGGTATAAGAGAGTTATCTCTGATCTTGGCTTGTGTCAGACATGGTACACAGGTGTAGTAGAAAATTCAATAGTTGGTGAAGTGGATGCCTCCACCTGCTGGGCTTTTGAAAATTAATATGGATGGGTCATCCAGGGGCAATCTAGGGGTGGCTGGGATTGGTGGGATCGCTAGGGATTTCTCGAGATCAGTGGTTTTTATTTTCTCAGCATATCAGGGAGTGCAGATGGTTAATAAGATGGAAGGTTTGGCTATCCTATATGCTTTGAGGAGAGCTTATGCTTTGGGCTGGAGGAGGGTGATCTGAGAAGCTAATTCTTAGGTCCTGATTAACTTTATCTTAGAAAGGATTTTTTTTGATGTGAGCTGGCAATTGGCCATGATAGTGCAACAAATTTTACAGGTGAGTTTGTGCATGGAGTCGATATCCTATGCCCACATTCCACAGGAGTGGAATAGGGTGGCTGATTATTTGGAAAAATGGGCATTAGAAGAGGGAGAAGGATGCAAGGTGGATGAATGGGAGCAATTTCTTGGTGATTTATGTCAGGAATTGGAACCCATTCTTGAGGGAGATATTGGTGGAGTTGAGGTTTGAGGCTGTTAGTTTTGGTTTGCTTGTCTTTTGGGCTGTTTGGACACTTTTGTAGTCTAATGTTTTATGTTTAATAAAGTTTTTACCCCCTTTTTAATTTAAAAAAAAAAAGGAAAAAAGAAAAAAAGGATATTAGGTATAAAGAAGTATTAGGTAGAGGTAGTCTAGGAATCAAATCAATAATGTGTTTCACTACATAGTGTGTAGGAACTTCATTTGGTATCTAAAATATGTCCTTATATTCTCCCAACTTGATCTAAAAATATGATTATTTTGGCATTATTTTTGGAGGAAATATGATATAAATTGAAACCACAAGGAATTTATTATGTTCAAATCGTACCATCAAAAGCACAAAACTTTTACTAGATGTGACTAGATTCTTACACTACTTGGTGATAATGAGTAATAGCTTTGGAATTACTTTTGGTATGTGATATTTCATATCACCAACATCTATGACATATTTTATAGGATTTAACCCATAGAGTGCATGTCAATGGTAAAGATATGGTTGATCAAGTAGAACATCACATACTCTTAATGAAGCGATGTCATAAAGGAATGTATCTTGAAAGGGATTGATGTTGTAACCAATTGACATTACTAAGTGATACATTTATAAGATCCCACATTGAACCATCAAATAAAGTATGGTTGTAGGCAAGGCATCAATAATAAATTCAATTTATGAACTTATTCAAGATATATCAGGATCTTATAACTTTTATTGCCAATAATGAAGTGTACTAGTTAGACATTGATTCACATTTTAGAATGGAACAATATTTATGCTTCCTCTGTTTCCATAGGGGTAGTAATAATCTTTTCAATACCCACCATGGTGCTAGGATCAAAATCCATGATCTACTTTATTTTCTCCAATGATGTTGTGTTTTTAGCTGCTACTTCAAGTTGTATAATTAAATTCTTCCTAGTGAAACATTATTCATTGGAATGACAGTTGGAGTTATGAACTGAGTACCACTTTCTAGTCTTGGAGTACTTAGTTTGATAATTTGATGATTTTACTTATTATATGGATAATTTTTGGAATTATTCCTTGATTTAGAATTATATGTATAAGACTTAGATTGTTTCTTGGTTTGAGACATAGAATCATCTATCTTAGTCTTGGTATTGGCCTTTGCTTCAAAAGTACAATAAAATTTATAGGCTTCTCCAATTGAAGAGATATGTAGTAAATCTAAATCTGACTAGATATGAGGTCTCAACCCTGATATACTTCAAGATAATAATTTTATTTGAATCTTGGATCTTAAATTTGTACAAAAAATTATGAAATTTATCTTTATATTACTACATAGATTGATCTTTTACCTGACATAACTGAGAGAACTTGATGTACTAGTCATCATAGTTTCTAATAGGATAATAGGTCTCCTTGAGTGCTTCTACAAAAACATTCCATGAGTATATATATGTGTTTAAATTGAATTCATACTCATGTCAAGTGAAATAAATTTCCCACCATTTATTTACTAATAAATAAAATTTTAGAAGAGTGGATGTAATATTTTCTTAATAATAAAATTGATTAACCACATAATATGAATATATAAGGTTAATCCAGTTATATAGTGTATTTGAATTTATTTTTATTAAAATATAGGGATTTATAGATTGAATTATACCTTATATACTACCAAATGGATAATGAGAATGAGACATGTTGGAATAATTTTGTTGCTTGATAATTAGTGAGAACTGATCAATGATAACTGATCAAAGTCAATTTATGACATTCTTCCAATTCTTCCCTTCATCTTTGTAAAGCATCATCTATCATTTTATATAAAATTTATGAAGTTGACATTGTTGAAGATTTATTTTTCACCTTATGACATGAAGGAAGGTATGAAGAAGGATCATGAGTATTGAGACCCAAATTATTTTTATCAAACATTAAATGATTGGGAATATAAATAATGATGAAATTCATAAACACCACAATACCACTCAAAAATGATATGAAGTGTGTATGCTCTGATATCACTGATCTAGTGACTAGGAGGAGACCTAGTGGAAAACCCAATTAAATTGGTTTAAGGGGGTTATATGTGTAAGCTAATTTATAATGATAGAGAACATGAATGTGAAATTCATGAAATAATAAAGGAAATAAAAAATGAAATGACATCCAATATATAACTATAATATTAAAATTGTATAATGCTAAGTTTTATACAATCTGAGAGATTAAATGTGTGTTGCCTATGTACTTCTTAACTCTATTATTCTCTAGTTATCCAAATAGGATGATGTTAAACTACAAATAATGGAAGTGTACATTACTATAGAATTCAAGAAGATGAATCATCAGTTGGACCATAACAATAGTTAGTAATAACCACTTCATAATCATCAAATACAGTGACATTATTGATTGATGGTATTGGTGAGTTGCATGCTATAATATAACATTGTAGGATATATGTGGTAACCTAGGAGTGTAATTAATAAGAAAAAATTAGTACATAGGTATGCAACCTAATACCCTAGTTATTGATGTTATCATAAGATTGAATGGGCAAAAATGGTGATGTTTAGTGTGATATAGTGATCAAGATCCCCCTGTATCACATATTTATAGACATTATGCACATAGTGAGCCTTGATATCAGAAAAAAAATTGAATTATAATTAGGAACAATGACCTATGATGAAATAAAATAATAATAATCTACATATATGAATCTAGTATAAAACAAACATTAACATCTAACATAGGATTTCATAAATTGATGGATTTGTCCAGTCACATCTAAATATCTAGTTCTTGATTCAAGGGAATCTTGTTATAGCTTTCCTCCCTTTCATCTACTTTCACACATTCTCAAACCTAAAAAAAATAGTAAAAATGCTAAGTATCCTAATCCATTTGTATTTTCCATTATTATCAAGTGCAATTGTTTAATCATATTCTACATTTTACATTTAGATTCTTGTATCATTGAAGTATTTTATACAAATTTAATCAATTATTATTTTTATCATTTTTAGGTTCACGTAATCAAGATAAGAAAAAACATATTCGTGAACTCACAATTTATTTAGAATATATAAAATCCCTATGTTTCCATTAAGGTTTCATCATTTTGTCTAGGATTTTAAATTTATGTATTTAATTATGATTTTCAAACTTGGTTTTTCTTCTACATACATTAGGGCAATACTTATTTTTCATCTTGTTCCTAGCTTTCTACATATTTTCATGCTTTCATTCTATCCATCTAGTAAGTATAATTTCTTTATCCCTCTAAGGTGAAGTTCTATATTAAGTGGTGGACATATTTATTAATTATATTCATTTGGTTACATATAAAATTGATAAAATAAATTACATTATTGTTATTATTCGTCCTCTCTTTTTGATGAAAATATTATTAATGAATACATATAAGTAAAAGATAATGTTTTTAAAGATGAAATTCCTAATTTTGAACATGTTAATAAATATAATCATGAATACAAAGATATAATCCATCTTGATGACCTAAATGATGTAAATACTATACAATTTAAAGCATTTCCCAATTTTCAAAACTGAATATGTCAAAATCCTCATGAATTAGATAATATTTTAAATTTATTCCTAAAAGCTAAAGCTGCACAAAAAGCTAAGGTTTCCAAATTTAAGGAACAACAACATGACCCATTAATTTTTACTAATATACCTTTTGGAGGCACTCATTCCATCATAGGTATTCAAACTACTACTGCTGATACTATTTCCATGTCTACTCCTTTAGATACACATGTTATGTCCACCCATGTTGTGTGGGCAACACAAGGTTTCCATCATATTAATATGCCTATTCCTACACAACCAACCTATGTACATATTGTGATTTCTAATAATATCATGCCATCATTCTCACCTACTACATTATCCTCTAGGAGACTTTTTTTATAGCTTTGCAAGCAAAAGTGTTGTAGTTATATACTTGACTAATTGTGATGAATTGATTCATGATCCATTAGTTTTATATATTTAAAAATATGCCTTACCAATGGGTTTCATAGATCCTAAGCTTATATTATATGATGTTAAAGGTGATCTAGAATAACACCTAATATCCTTTCATACAACATGTTTAGATTATGTCTTTAATGATTTTTTTATTAAGTTATTCCTTGAATTATTAAGGACTAGGCTTTTCAATAGTTATAAGTTATCCCATTATAATTAATTAAGGCATTCAATAATTTGTCTAATTATTTTTCAGCACATTTTCAATCAATATTAGTGAGAAATTATCTTATGCTCAAATTTTAGAACTTAAACAAGCATCCAAAGAACCAATTAGTGATTATGTGTTTTGGTATAAGACCATGATTTTTAAGATGAAAAATCCTATGATGGACAATGAGATAAAATATATTTTCAAGAAAAGTTTTATTTTTCCTCTCCACGAGTCCATTATATTTATGAAATTCAAATCATTTGATGAGTTATGTCATATACTTAGAGATCTAAAATTTAAGATCATAACTTTGAATAAGCTCAAATATGTGTCTAATGTTATAAATAGAAAAAAGTTACAAGGTCCAAAAATGATACTAATAATGAGGAAAAAATAATGGTTAATGCAGTGTCATATCCTACTAATAAAATTTTCTTATCCAACCAACAAAGTATGAAGTTTACATAATTACCTCAACCTCCTAATATGTTTTTTTATAGAATTTATTTGAGTGCAACCTTATATCTCACCCTCCACCTAAAGAGGTTGATATAAGTAAGCCTCTATCTAAGGGATAGGATACTAATTCATATTATGAATACCATATATGTGAAGGGCATTCTTAAAATAGATGCATTGGGTTAATACATAAGATTTAGGATCTAATAGTTGATAATATTATTGATCTTATTACACCTATGAATGATTCAGGACCAAAACCAAATGGGAATTCAAAGTTGAAAATATTTCCAATCCCATTCCAAATCATGTGACAATAAAACTCAGGATACTACTAAGGTACCTATGACATAAAATGCACATCTTTATCCTTCAAAATATGATAACCTATTATATGGTATTGGTACACTTAAAAACAATTTGTGTAATGACCTACCATTACATTTGATGATAGTAATATTCTAGATGATGATCCTAATTATACATCACTATTTATATGAGCACATATTTATTTTAAACATATACATAGTGTTATTATAGATAATGGTTTGATTGAAAATGTTTTTACACTAAAAATTATTCATACTCTTGTATATACACATAAAAAATTGATATACAACATGGATAGTCAATGGATTTGATGTTAATGAATATAACCCCCTAAAATGCATTGTACTACTGCAAAAGGTATGCTATGCAGTAGATGATGCTTTATTTTTAGTCTTACTAAGTATGAGGGTTTTTTACATGTTTTTATGATGTATTTTGTTATATAATCATTATGTATTAACATATTTAGCACATAAATGTGTAAGGTACATACATGGAAATAGGGTGGTCACCATTTACATACAAATCAACATGTCACATAAAGAACACAAAATTTGGCATGATTTTATACTAGTCCTCATCAAATTTCAAATCATCCTACATCTCCTAGATCTACTCCTCCCATAAATAATCACACAAGTAGTGATATGGATAGTTTAATTACAACACATGATGCATTTTCAAATTAAAATTCATGCATATCTATCACATTTTATTCACAAAATGCATTCCTTTTACATCTAGCCTACTAATCCACTTGTATTGTTGAATAAAACCTCAACATCCTCATATGTTTTTAACAAAAGTTACTAAAGTGAAACCTTATATCTCACGCTCCACCTAATGAGGTTGATATGAGTAGGCCTCTACCTAAGGGACATAATAAGAATGCATATTGTGAATACCATAGATGTGAAGGGCATTCTTAAAATAAATTCTTTGATTTAATATATAAGATTTAGGGTCTCATAGTTGATAAAATTATTGAGATTATTACACCTAAAAATCATTCATGACCAAATCCAAATGGGAATTCAAAGTTAAAAATATTTTCTAATCCCATTCCAAATCATGTGGCAACAAAAACTAAGGATACTAATGAGGTACATATGCCATAAAATGCACATCATTCTCCTTAACTATATGATCACCTATTGGATGGTATTATTGTTACACTTAAAAACAAATTTTAATAATGGTCTACCATCACATTTTATGATAATAATATTTTATATGATGATACTACTTATACATTACTATTTATATGAGCATACATTAATTTTAAGCCAATGGTTAGTGTTATGATAGATAATGGTTCAATTGAAAATGTTTTAACACTAAAAATGCTTCATAATATTGGATATACACATAGAAAATGATATACAACAATGATAGTCAAATTATTTCATATAAAGGAATATAACCCCCCGGAATGCATTGTGTTACTACTGAAGGTATACCCTATGGTAGTGGCTAGTTAACTTTTATTCTTACCAAGTACAATGGTTTTTTACATGTTGTTATGATGCATTTTGTTACATAATAATTATTTAGTACCATATTTGGCACATAGATGTTTAAGGTGCATACATGGAAATAAGGTGAACATATTTTACATACAAATCAACATGTTCCACAAAGAACACACAACTTGGCATGATCTTCTACTAGTCATCATTGAATTTTAAGTCATCCCACATATCCTATATCTACTCTTCCCACACATGATTACATAAGTAGTGATCTAAATATTTTAATTAAAACACATGATTCATTTTCAAAATTTAATTCGTGTACATTTGTCACATTTAATTCATGAAATGCATTCCCTTTACCGCTTATTAAATATTACTATGATTCTCATCTTGATGGGAGCAGTAGTTAGTATGTTAAATTTTAAAAATTACAAAATATTCAAAAACATTTAAATAATAATAAAAGTAAAAACTTTATTGTACATAGTTTCTTAATTTGTTTCATCATTCTATTCTTTTACCTCTTGCACATGAAATTTATTTGATCAATTATTCAAAGCGCTTAGCTCTTGATGAAATTTTGGCCTCTTGGCTCTTATTTTTCTCTATCTATATATGAATAGTTTGACATAGTTATATATGATACCATATTATATCATTTATCTTGTTGTTTTCATAGTCTAAATTGAGACAATTGTATTTAATGTCAAGGACAATATTGACCAATATAGGTAAAAAAGGATTGATAGTACTATCTTGAGATGGTAGGTCCTATCCCATAATGTTTTTCATAGTCTACTCATAAATTAAGCACACAAATCCTTAATACTACCATTTTTTTGATATTTCAATCAATTTTAGTTCACACAACAATAATTATTCATGTAAAATCATCTCTTTTACATGTGAATTACATATATTAACAAATGTACATTTGATGAGATAAGGATGTACAATAATTCCTATACATATCTATTATATATTATACATTCCTTTAAAAGTTATAATTCACATATATAGTGGGGGAATCTTGATCATACATGGTCATTCCATGTTATTCATATTGACACATGCTACAAATTATTTATATCCCTCTCATTTATTATACATTTGAACCCATGGTTTCAACTACATAGTTTATATTGTTCAATTTTTAAAATTAAAAAAGTATAAAAAAACAAATATTTCAAAAGTGGAAAAATATTCATAATATTCTAAAAAAAACCAAAATCAATACCTAAGCATGATTATACAAATATTCTACGTCATTTTCACATGTTATTTATCTAATTATTGGTAGATAACATACTATTTTTCTATCACACATGCATTTCATTGGTATTCATGAGTGTTATGTAGGACATACATATTTTACATGAAATAAGATGTTGGACTTACCTCTACTTGGTGGCCATGCTAAATTAAGGGTATTTTATTCATAGGTTACAATATTTAAAGGTGTTACCATTCTATAAATCATATAATTTTGAGCTATATACTCTTTAAAAATGTATTGCTAACATCTCTATCTTACATTATGTACATGGACATTCTATTTGTTAAGATATGATCACATTACATATACATGGTTAGACTGTATTTATAGTTCTATGCTACATTAATGCTATTAGTTATAAAAAAATAGACTAAAATTTGTTTTTCTATTATGTGTGGCCTTTGGCCCTTGAGTGTAAATTATTTTGTCATATCTATGAGATCATTGTTGGTATGTGTGGCATTTTAACATGTCCATTGATTGTGGCCTTCAGCCTCTTTTTATAACATTTAAACATGTCTATTGTTTGATACATTATTCATTTCCTTTGCATATGGCCATTGGCCTTGTATGTGCCATATTTACTTATTAAAAATTTGAACACATCCCTTGTATGCAAACTTTGGCCTTATTTTTGAAATTTATATTTTTGTGTTTGTGTGCTTGTTGATCTTGTCAATTTTGATGAGTTCCATGATCCATATCATGCACTATCCATTGAATACGATTCTTCTAATTTCACTACTACTATAATATTCATTGATAGATGTCTATACGAATTACCTCATATGTTACATACAAGATTTGAATGGTATATTTATTAATATGTTGAGATAATTTTGGCATGTGCTAAAATATTCAATTCTTACAATCTTGATACACATGATACAATTAAATTTTATTTTGAGATGAGTGAATTTTAGGATACATAATTCCCTCACCTTAAAAGGGGGAAGTTTAGTGGGATTTTCATACATGAGATAAGCCTCTATGAGAAAAAATTAGTTTTGGATACATAACAAAGGTAAAATTAATGCAAAAAGGTTAAAACACTCAATAATTGGTAAAAATTATAGGTGCATATTGTTAAGGTGTGGAGCCTAAAAGCTTCACATATGAGCGCATTTAACAGTTTCAGGTCTACACAGTCATCGGCATCGGTCAGGAGAGACCGCCATCGGTCAGGTGCAGTTGAAGAGACACCGGCATCGACAGGGGATCGGCTGAGGTCGGTCACAGGAAAGCAGCAGGAACCGGCGTTAGTTACCTGTGCATCCAAAATGCTATTTCCAAGGATAGAAGCGAGTGTTTGCATGATGAGTTTAAGTCTTAGTCTTAAGTTCGCATTTCTATTATTAGCAAGATTGTTTTTAGAGCCCTTATTCAAGAGGCTTAACTATTGGTTGTAAGTGCATGCACAAGTTTCCTAATTTTATATGTAGAATTAGATCTTCTTAGCTTTGTGTGAATTATTGTAGTAGTTCATTGTATGTGAATGTTGAAGAACAATACAGAGTTGTATCAATCTAGGTTGTTGGAATTGATTGTACTTGAGAGAGAGAGCTCTTAAGGGATAGAGATCTAGAGAGAGATCTTGTGCATCTGAGAGAGGTGTGGAAGAAAGAAGTTTCTTCAATTGTATTCCTTTTGTAAAGAGTTTTAATACAATTTTTTAGGGTGGTTTCTTGTATCTCTTGTTCTTTCTATTTATCATTCTAGTTACTTGTCCATCTGATTTAATTCTGCATTTATTGCTTTTATAAGTGTAATCTATTGTTGGTTGATCCCCAGCAAGTGGTATCAGAGCCTTGGTTGTAGGTTTAGAGTTTGATATCCAATAATTGGTATCAAAGCTCAGGTTCACTAACAGGTGGTTCAGATCTGTATAGTGTGTATTAATTACAGGTTGCTCACAGGAGTTTCTGTAGGGATTTCTATTTGAGTGGGAGAAGCAATGGCAGATGAAAGTAAATTGAGAATGGAGAAGTTCAATGGCAAAAACTATCAACATTGGAGAATATAGATAGAGGACTATCTGTATTAGAAGGATTTATACTTACCATTAGGTGGGATTGCAAAGAAGCCCACAAACATGGAGGATGAAGAATGGGAAGTTCTTGGCAGAAAGGCTCTGGGGTCTATAAGACTGAGTCTAGCATCTACTATGATATTTAATTTATCATAGGCAAAAACAATGGTAGAGTTGATGACTACTCTAGCAAATTTATATGAAAAACCCTCAGCTTCTAATAAGGTATATCTTATGAAACAACTATTCAATTTGCATATGCAGGAAGGTGGATCTGTATCTAATCACCTGAATGATTTCCATGGTATTGTAAATAATTAAGTTCAGTCAAAATTGTATTTGATGATGAAATAAAAGCTCTTTTAATATTATGTTCTTTGCCTGAAAGCTAGCATAGCTTAGTAATGGCAGTTAGCAATACTGCATCTGCATCAAATATTTTAAAAGTAGAGGATGTTGTTAGTGTTATCTTGAATGAGGAAATTCATAGGAAAAGCACATAAGAGACATCTGGGAACACTTTAAGTTTTGAGAGTAGGGGAAGGAAAAAAGAGAAGAGCAAGAAAGGGAGATCAAGATCCAAGTCTAAGGGGAAAGGTAGATCCAAATCCAAAAATGGCAGAAGGCCACAATGCTGGAATTGTGGAAAGATGGGGCACATAAGCAGAGATTGCTGGTCAAAGCCTAAGGAGGACAATCAACACGAAGGAAAAGAAGAAGCAAAGGTTGCAGGTATTGCACAAGATGCTTTAATATTCTCTTTGCATAATAATATAGAATCTTGGGTGTTAGATTCTGGTGCATCTTTTCATGCTACCCCTAATAGGGAATATTTTTGTGACTATATCCATGGAGATTTTGGAATAGTATATCTAGGGGATGATGAACCCTATAAAATTATTGGCAAAGGTAAAGTGCAGCTGAAAATGCAGAATGGCAACACATGGGTGTTGAGAGAAGTTATGCATGTTCCTAGCTTGAAGAGAAATTTGATTTCTGCAGGAAAGTTAGGGGATGAGGGTTGTACAATAACTCTCACAGTAGAATCTTGGAAGGTGACCAAGGGTGCACTTGTTATGGCCAGAGGTAAGAGAGTAGGTACTCTCTATTTGTGTAATTGTGTTACTAAAAATTCTCCTTTTGTATTATCTACTTTAGATGTGGATGCAAAATTGTGGCACTCAAGGCTTGGCCACATGAGTGAGAAGGGGATGTCAATTCTTAAGTCTAAAGGTAAGCTTTCAGATTTGAAAAGCATGGATCTAGAATTTTGTGAGCACTGTGTATTTGGAAAATAGAAAAGGGTTAGTTTTCTCAATACTGGGTCTACAAAGAAGAAGCATAAGTTGTAGCTTGTTCACACAGACGTGTGGGGACCAGCCCAGGTAGCTTCTATTAGAGGATAACAGTACTATGTTTCGTTCATAGATGATGCTACAAGAAAGGTATGGATCTACTGTATTAAGAAGAAATCTGATGTATTTGAGACTTTTAAGATTTGGAAAGCTATGGTTGAGAATGAAATAGGGAAAAGATTAAAGTGCCTGAGATCAGACAATGGTGGAGAGTTATGCAGTTATAAGTTCAAATGGTATTGTTACATGCATGGAATCCGTAGGCAAAGGACGGTTCCTAGAACACCTTAGCAGAATGAAATTGCTGAAAGGATGAACAGAACAATCATGGAGCATGCAAGATGTATGAGATTGCATGTTGGTTTGCCTCTAGAGTTTTGGGCAAAAGCTATTGATACTCCAGTGTACCTGATTAACAGAGGACCCTCTACAGCTCTAGATGGTGGAATTCCAGAAGAGGCTTGGATAGGTAAAAAGGTAGATCTCTCTTTTCTAAAAGTTTTTGGTTGTGAAGCCTTTGTGCACGTAGATAAGGAAAATAGGAAGAAGCTCGATGCTAAGTCTATGAGGTGCACATTTATTGGCTATGGCTCAGATGATTTTGGTTTCAGATTTTGGAATCTAGGAACTAACAAGGTAATTAGGAGTCGTGACGTTGTTTTCAATGAAAAAGTGATGTATAGTGATTAGCTGAAGAAGCTGAATCAATCTGGGCAAAGTAATAGTGAATTGGATGAGGTGATGGTCCAAAATGAGCTCGTGGGAAAAAGAAATAATCACTTATAGGAAAACTTAGAGACCGACATCGGTAGGTTAGGAAGCGGCGTCGGCAGAACAGAAACTGAGGTCGGTCATACAGAGACCGATGTCAGCAGGACAGGAATCGACGTCGATCAGGCAAAACTGGCGTCAGCCAATAACAGGTCTGGAGGTGACCGAGGTTGGTCACTGTCAGAGAATTTGGGTGGACAGCGTGTTGTGAACAAGTCTTAGACACCCATCAGGAGGTCAGAAAGGGTGAGTAAGCCTCCAATTAGATATTCCCCTTCTTTATTTTATCTATTGCTAACTGATGGTGGAGAACCAAAGAGTTTTGAAGAAGCAATACATGTGGAGTCCAAGGTTAGTGGGAGCGTGGCATGGTTGAGGAGATGGAGTCCTTAAGAGAGAACCAAACATGGGATTTGGTTGAATTGCCAGCTGGTAAGAGAACACTCAAGAACAGATGGACCTACAGGTTGAAAGAAGGTGAGAATGGATAGATGAGATATAAGGCCAGATTGGTAGTGAAAGGATTTGCACAAAAGCTAGGTATTGACTTTGGTGAGATTTTTTCTCCTATTGTTAAAATGACTTCTATACAGATTGTACTGTCTTTGGTTGCTGTTGAGGATTTGCATCTTGAGCAGCTAGATGTTAAGACAACATTTCTTCATAGAGATTTGGATGAGGAAATTTATATGGAACAACCAGAAGGATTTGAGGTCAAGGGTAAGGAGAAGTTAGTGTGCAGATTGAAGAAAAGCTTGTATGGCCTCAAGTAAGCTCCCAGGCAATGGTATTTAAAATTTGACAGGTTTATGACTGAGCATGGTTATAGTAGGTGTCAATCTGACCATTGTGTGTATTTCAAGAGATTTGATAATGGTAGATACATTATTCTATTGTTGTATGTAGATGATATGCTAGTTGTAGGATCACACATGCAGGATATCTCTGAGCTTAAGGTGAAATTAGCTCAAACGTTTGCTATGAAGGATTTGGGAGTAGCAAAGAAAATCCTTGGCATGAGCATTAAGAGAGACAAGAAAAATCATAGGTTGATATTGTCTCAAGAAGATTATGTGGACAAGGTGTTGAAACGGTTCAATATGCAGGATGCTAAACCAGTAAGCACACCTTTGGCTGGACATTTTAAGTTGAGTAAAGAACAATGTCCTAATTCACATGATGAGGTAGAGTACATGAGTAAGGTTCCATATTCTTCCACAGTAGGGAGTTTGATGTATGCAATGGTGTGTACTAGACCGGATATTGCCCAAGTAGTGGGAGTTGTAAGTATATGGCCAATCCAGTTAAGGAACATTGGAAAGCAGTTCAGTGGATCCTTAGATATCTGAGAGGAACCAGCAGTAAGCACTTGTGCTATGGAGGTTCATATACTTCTCTACATGGTTATGTAGATTCAGATATGGTAGGTGATTTGGATGGCAGGAGGAGCACTACAGGATATGTTTTCACTGTAGGTGGAATGGTGGTTAGCTAGATATCTAAGTTGCAAAAGGTTGTTGCCTTGTCAACTACAGAAGTAGAGTATATTGCAGCCACAGAAGATAGCAAAGAGATGATATGGATGACACGGTTCATGGATGAGCTTGGTAGGGAGCATGGGAGTTGTAGATTGTATAGTGATAGTTAGAGTGCAATCCATTTGGCTAAGAATTCAACCTTTCATTCAAGAACCAAGCACATACAGCTAAGGTACCATTTCATACGACAGGTATTGGAAGATGGTGATTTGAAGCTGGATAAGATCCATATAGATAGGAATCCTACTGATATGTTATCCAAGCTGGTTACAAAGGAGAAGTTGAATCTTCATTCAAATTCTATTGGTCTTCATGATTGAGTTGAAGATGGAGGAGCTAGAAGATGTTGTTGTACAGGTACTGGTGCAACTGTTTATCTCCAAGTGGGAGATTGTTAAGGTGTGGAGCCTAAAAGCTTCACATATGAGTGCATTTAATAGTTTTGGGTCTACACAGTCATCGGTGTCAGTCAGGAGAGACCGCCATCAGTCAGGTGCAGTTGAAGAGATGCCAGCGTCGGCAGGGGATCGGCCGACGTCGGTCACAGGCAAGCAGCAGGAACCGGCGTCGGTTACCTGTGCGTCCATAATGCTATTTCCAAGGACAGAAGCGATTGTTTGCATGATGAGTTTAAGTCTTAGTCTTAAGTTCACGTTTCTATTATTAGCAAGATTGTTTTTAGAGCCCTTGTTTAAGAGGCTTAATTGTTGGTTGTAAGTGCATGCGCAAGTTTCCTAATTCTATATGTAGAATTAGATCTTCTTAGCTTTGTGTGAATTATTGTAGTAGTTCATTGTATGTGAATGTTGAAGAATAGTATAGAGTTGTATCAATCCAGGTTGTTGGAATTGATTGTACTTGAGAGAGAGAGCTCTTAAGGGATATAGATCTAGAGAGAGATCTTGTGCATCTGAGAGAGGTGTGGAAGAAAGAAGTTTCTTCAATTGTATTCCTTTTGTAAAGAGTTTTAATACAAGTTTTCAGGGTGGTTTCTTGTATCTCTTGTTCTTGCTATTTATCATTCTAGTTACTTGTCCATCTAATTTAATTCCACGTTTATTGCTTTCATAAGTGTAATCTATTGTTGGTTGATCCCTAACACATATTCCATGCATATGCACTCACATTTTAGTAACAAAGTATAGATTTGTATAGTTTTGGATGCATGAAATAGATTCATGCAGAAGCTTTAAACAACATTTAAAAAATTGCATCTATTTTTAGTTACATATTTACATTATCAATGGGGGGATGATAAAAAATCATTCACACTATAATATTTTTCAAAATTAAGGGAGCATGATACATATTCATGCCATTATTTCAAATAGTAATTACTATCTATGGACATGGTAAAAGCATGGATGTTCTCCATTCTCTTTGATCATGCAGTCAGGAACTAAGGAACAAAGTGACAATTGAATCCATAATCCATATAGTGGTTTTTTTAATTAAAGTGGATAATTTGTAGCTTAGAGGTTTAACTTCATCTATCATTATTTCTTATGAATCCATTTTGAGTTTCAACTTGTTTCACATTTTAGGATTACAAGTACCAATATAATGGATTTAGTTTTTTACACCCCTCAATGGGAATTATTTTTTATACATGTGAAATCTAGGTTAGGGTATGATCACTCTCAAATTTACATGTTCAACATAATAAAAAATTATCCAATATTTCAAGGAAGCATCATCTTCAAACAAAGTTACAAAAAAAAAATTGTTTCAAACATACAAGTTCCTACATTTTTTTTCCAATTTTTTAAGTTTTCATGATTTTTCAAATATAAAATGAGTACTTAATGAGTTATTTTAGGTTTTGCTAAGTTAAATTTCCCTAAAAAAGTGAAGTATATGATTAAAGGCAATGTGTGTTGTACACACTCAGGCATTTCTTTCTTTTTATTTTAGTAATATAATTTCTAAACTAAATGGGGGTGAAAATGTAGTCACTCAAAATTTATCATTAATATTTGATAATGTCACTTATGGCCTAATTTCACTTTAATGACTTGAAAATTTAATCTATATCTATTTCACCTCCTCACTCTATCCTAGGTACCTATACAAAGATATTATTTTATAAGTTGCTCTCTCTCACCTACAAATATGTTCTCAAATGATGAAAACCCATCTAAGAATATATATGCACATCCTAGATCTCAAAATTCACACTTTATTATAGGATAATATCAAACATAAGGAATAATAGTGGTATGTTGTTTCATCCCCTCTGGGTTGATCCTATCCTTCACCTTAATAATGACCACTTTTCAAATTTAGATCATATCTTACATTTTGGTCTACATTTTTTTACAATAATAAGCATGAGGTTTTCCCATTTTGGATTAATATAAATTCACATCTAAGTCACCTATTTCATCACTTGTAAATAACTAATCAATTGTAATATCAAATCACACTCACACTATTACACACTGATCAAAGTTTCCCTATTCTTTTCAAATTTGATTCCAGTCATTTTAAGTAGTCCTTATCCAAGTAAAGATCATGTTTTATCCAAGTCAATAAAATAATTATCAAGTATTCAAAACATCTATAAATTCATACATATATTAAAAGGAACACAACTACACAAATAACTCTAAGTGGGAGAATTTCATGGGATTGATTTCCTTCTTTAGAGTATTTGTTATGTAGGTAGTGATTAATTATCATGGAAGTGATTGGGGTTAACTCAACCTATTAAAATCCTTCCATTTTATATTTTTATGGATTTTATCTATTAAAATCCCTATTAAGGCTTTAATTTTGAATAATTCAATTGTAGGTCTTTCACACACATTGGAATGCCAAATTTCTACACATAGGTATGATTTGTGTTGTTGTAGATGATTATGCCCTGATTCCCTATTTTATAACATAGGCAAGAATCGACCAATAGAGTAAAATAGTGACAGTCAATCTTGACCCATTTTAGATGATCATGTCCTTCAATATTTATAGTCACAGTTCATGTGGCACTTACATAATCAATTTTATTTTATCAGTTCTAATTATTGTTCAATTTCACATAGTCAGATCATAGATATTAAATAGATAAATCTTTTTTTCATAGTTAGTATTTTTTTGTTCAATCATGCTTTATCATTTTTGATAATTTGATTTCATGCTACTTTTTTCAAGTTATTTTAAAACATTTTCTATCTTTCAAATAAATTTATCTTTATTAGGGTTAATACACTTATTAATTCCAAATTCTAATAAAACATCTATCAAACACCTAATTTTTTTCATAGGTTCAAAATGTTTTTCCTAACCTTTAAATTTCACTATATATCTATACAAATATACATCTATAAAAATTCATTGCTATATATATATGTGTGTGTGTGTGTGTGTGTGTGTGTGTATAAAACCTAGATCAAAGGTGATAATATTAACGTTGAAGCTAAAATAGAAAATGTGTTCCTAGGACTTCTATATTAATAATATTAGTGTTATATAGGGACATGACCCCTAATATTGGTGACATATTGGATGTATGGGCCATACCCTTATCAATATTATGTACTTAATATTATTTTTTAAAAGGATAATATATTCATACATTGGCATTCATTCAATCCCATTGTTTATAAAAGCATATTATGTTGGTTGTTATTTTAATTCAATCATTGTCTTTATAATAGTCTATAAAAGTTGACATTTTAAAATAAATGAATGTATGCCTAAGTGTAAAATTTTAATTCCATTACTATATACTAATTTATAATCTAATGTCTATGGAATTGCATGTATGTTATCAATCAATTTAGATATGGTTAGTGAATGAGAACACAATTGGGATCCTTTTCAGAGTCTATAGTCATTTGTAGTTGATATGTCTCCAACTAAGTTCCATGGTTCCAATGAAGAAAAAATAGTATTTTTTGTTTTGGATGAATTTCTCATCAAGTAGATGATACCCGCAATCAAATAATTGAAGACACATTAGATGAACTTAGTGAAATTGATTTATTACAATAACAATATTATTCGGTTTTAATTTGATTTTTTCAAAATTTTAACTATTTTTATATTTTAAACTGATATAACCATTTAAAATTTATGATTTAAGTGTTTTTACTTGGATACAAATAACCCTTGGTGGTTTTGAGGAAATTCATTATGTTAATGTCGACAAATTTTGACCTAAGTATGACCCCATTTAAAATGTTAAAAAGGTGAATCATTGGTTTTCATCTCTTATATTCTTTTTTAAATATAATTAAGAATTTTTATTGGTTAATTTATTATTTATCATATTAATGATACTATGGAGGGTGGGGCCCATCCACACCTCAGAGCACCTCCCTTGAGTTACTCTAACGACTTCAATGAAAAATGGAAAATACGGGGAGGACAATCACTTCATACTCAAGTTGATGTTATTTTGAAAATGTCAAAAAGGTAATTCATTTTTATTAATTTATTATATTCAATTGTGAATATAATTTTGGTCAATTATAATTACTAAATTTATTTTATAGTATAATAATGATAGTTGGGAGGGTAATTCCCATGCCACACCTACAAGGATGCATCAAATACAACATGGACCTGAGTCTTCCCTAGATGTGAGTTGTTTTTATTCATTTTCTATATTAATTTACTCAATTTTATTTATGAATTATAATTTTTTCACTTATTTTATAGATAAACAATGATGGCGTGGAGGATTAAAGTCATGCGACTTCTAAGGTGA
The DNA here is from genome assembly GCA_037957365.1 of Torreya grandis. Lineage (NCBI taxonomy): Eukaryota > Viridiplantae > Streptophyta > Pinopsida > Cupressales > Taxaceae > Torreya > Torreya grandis. Next base: position 158,177 of record JARHVA010002094.1, on the reverse strand, counting down.
GCAATAAACTAAAATGGATGTAACAAACAAGTTCTAATAATAATAACAATAAAAACAACAACAATAATAATATAATATTTAATATTTTAGCCTTAGAATATATAAACATTTATAATAATAATGTAATATGATTTTTTTGAATATCCAAATGCTATAATTAAATAATCAAATAATACAATATTAATATTTAATTTTTTTATACAACAATGTTTTCGAGGGAGTAATAAAAGGTCCATTAAAAATTAAAAAATAAATAGATACATAACTACATCATAAATTCCATGAGTCACAGTTCTCATCCTTGTCCTCATTTTCCCCATCCTTTTTTTATCATACTAAGAATAATCCTCCTCCTTGATGATAGATGATCTTTGGATTTATAAATACACAATGATAAAAGTATATGACTATTTTAATTTAAAATTTACATATGTAGATACTAATTAAACATGTATTATCGACAAAAAGTGATTATCATGGGCCCACTTATTGAAGGAAATAATGTACCATCCCATGGTTTTTAACACCACATGTACTTTCTTTATTGTGTTTTTGTCATAGTGCATTTCTTGCAAAAAGAGTTATATGATAAAATTAGATGTATGAATAACTTACATAAAAAAATTATATAAATAAAAATAATAACTATGCAATAAGTTGTATATAATTTTTAAAAATATTAATGAGCTTATTTACATTCCACCACCCATGCAATGAGTCACTTGCTACCATTTTTACACTCCCAATTTATAACCCTTTAGCTAGTTACTTTTTTTCCTTGCATTAATTAAAACATTTTATAATATTTAATTTTAAATATTTACATATCATTAATTTTTTAACTAACCTATAGCCTTATAAATGTACTATTATATCCATTTTTCACACAAACCATTCCATGCATCTCTATCTATTTTAGGGCATCAATATTTTCTTGGTATTAAACCTATTGGTTCCCAATTGTACACCTCAATCACTCAGCCTTGCACAATTCAGAGAAATGGAAAGCAAAGATGGAAAACCCAATACTATATTATTGTAGTTGGGAAGGGGTTTGACATTAGGAATAAACCAAATGGAGAAAATGATTGGAAGGAACTTATAAAGGGTATGGTTAGTTCCTTACTACTTTTGGCTCTACTTAAACCAAGGTGAGAGGACTTAAGTGGTGGCTTGCTCACATGAAGGGATTCTAAAATTTAATATTCATGGGTATTTCTGGCATAAGGGAATACAAATTTGACTAGAACACAACCAAGCTCACTCAATCCACCTAGGAAGGGTTGTCACATAGAATGAGAAAATGTTCTACGTCAAAAATAAGTTACTAAAGATAAATATGAATGTGATTGTAACCTTAATCCTAAAGACTTATCAATAATATAGGGTCTAAATAAGAGATTACAATTCTAATATTTAAAACATAAAATGTAGACACATGTTGAATACATAATATTTATGCATATGTAGGCAAATAACACTTCTAATATGTAAAGGGCATGTTATATGTAGGGTAAAATAGGGCAAGACAATATTTATCAATTGATGGAAATGAAGGTGGAGGGTTAACAAATGATCACACATAAATTCAAGTAAATGGCTATCATTTTTACCAGTAAATGTAGTAAAAATCAAACATAAATGATATGAAATCATGCAAAAGTGATATCCTTCAAGAACCCCTTTTTATTTAATCCATGATCCCAATACTACCCTTAAAAAGGCTATCAACACTCTATTCCCAAATTTAAAAGTAGAAAGGATATTACAATTTGGATACACTCTCTAAATGACTACCATAAAGATGAATATATTGGATTACCAATCAAACAATAATTTAAAATCAAGCAATGTACTTCAACAATAGAAAGATAATAGAAACCATATATTTTATTTATTAATTTAACTAAAAATGAGTACAATGTGATCAAAACAACACAATAGATTAACACCATGCAAAATAATTTTGTGACAAGGGAGACATGTATAATGATCTCAAAGCTTGTCAATGATTTTTTAATTGAAACCAATTTGGCACTAGATAGATCACACAAAGAGAATTCTTTAAGGAAATAGCTCTTGACTCAAAAATTTAACTGACCCTTGTAAGGGGACATACCCCTTTTACTTATACAATTGAGATAAGCCTAGCATATTCCTAAAGATGCTCCATCTGGAAGATTCCTTCATGGATGTAGAGTCTATTAGACCTTTTAAAAAACCTGATTCCTTAGATTATGCTCATGCTCTTGTGATGATGAAAAGATTGATCCTCCACTATGGTAAAATATTTCTAGTTATCTATGTGGAGGATGATCTCATAATGGACAAAAAAAGCCATTCTCCTCTTGTATAACAAATAAAAACATCCCTTTCTTATGCACATGATTACATAAAAAATATTTTTGAAAGGGACATGCCACTAACAGGTGAAGTACAATGGTTTCCCAATGAGAAATGAGAAAAAAAGGGAAAGAAAATAAGAGAGAAGTGGTGCTAGCTCAGAAGAAACTAAAATATCTGGTTATGTTCTAGAGTCGATCTAGATAATGAAACCTTCACCAACCTATTCTTATACCTGGTATATTCTTCGAGCATGGGGGAGAAATTCCCTTATTCTAGGCCTACTTGGTATTTGAATTTTTCTTGATACTCCTCAAGCCAAGTGTAAATCCTTTGAATCATGGTTTTCTTCCATCTAATGAGTTATTTAAGATAGTCACAAGATTTTTCAAGTGACATCAATTGATTTATCTTATCAACATCAAAGGAATCTTGTGGTGCATCAATGAAGTTTTTTAGAGTAGTGCATACTGCTTCTTCCTCCAAATCATTTACACCATCAAGTATTGTCATCTTCTATAGCATAACATCTAAATCTTTTATTGAAGTATTGAGGGATTTCTCTTCTCCTTTTAAATCAAAGATGCCATCTTTGAGCATCATTAGATGATGATTGATTTCCATTTGAAATTCCTTGGGCATTTTATGATCATTTGGAGCAATGATCTTTTTTGAAACCAAAGTGTCTTTTCTCATCTTACATATCTCATCCATCTTCCATTGGACTTCTTCCCACTTATTGATATCTACCTCATATAAAAACATCTAATCATCACACTCCCTTCTATTGTCCACTATATTTTTCAAGCATTTAAATGTTGAGTGGATTATTTCTTCAGCCCTAATGCCCAAGTATTCTTTCCATTTTTATATTACTCATCCTCTAGTCTTCAAATCATCATTTTGGCTAGAGATGGAGAGAACCCGAAGCAACACTAGCAGTTGGAGTTACTGCCTTAGGCTCACTTGGTAAATTTTTGAAGTACTAGATCATAGCCTAGTTTTTTACCTTCAACTCCTCAATGGTGGCTTTATCTTTGTCCATTCTATGAGCCACCATGTTTTCCAAAACTTGTGAGCTATATTTTATCTCATTCCTTGATGGCTCCCCTAGTTTGTAGCTATATATAGTGTAACTCTTAAGGGGATCAACTTTGTTTAGATCATCTTGTGGAGGAATGGCTATCTCCATATTCCTCTCTCCCCTAATAATGAATGTAGTTTATGAGTGTGTCTTAGCCTTTTTGAGGTGCTTGACCTTATATGCCTAAGCTATCTTTACCGCCTCAATCTCCCCAATTTTTCTCATGATGTCCTTTTTCTATTAGACCTATTTTTCAACCTAGAGAAGGGGTCTAGTTTAAATTCCCATTGGTGTATTGGGCATTGATGCAGGCCTTGAGACATTGAGATGTGGTGTCATTAGAGTACCTAGTGTTATAAGTACCATAGGAATGGGTTGTGAATTCAAAATAAACTTCTTAGTCTCTTCATCACTATTTAGCTCATCACCAATTTTGTTTGCTCCATGTTCCCCTTCTAAGTTTGGCTTTATCTACTCCAAAACTTCAAACTCTAACTTGAGATGATGAAACTCCTTGAGTAAATTTTTAATGGAGCTTCCCTATTCTACAGAATAAATGGAAGGTTTCACAGTCACTTTACCTTTTTTATTTACTTAAGCCTCTGGGATGGAGGAGGCTATGGTGATCTCCTTATTTCCTTTAGCCAACTCTTCACCAATCATGGCCTTAAGACCTTTATTATGGATTATATCATGGACCTTGATGTAAGGAAGGATACCTTGAAGTACTCCAATTGAAGCAACACTTCTTGAAATACCCTCCTCAACATCTTTATTTGATTGATCTAATTATTTATTTACTTATATATGGGTGGGGGTAACCATTTATAGGTTTGCTCCCCCATATTCCTATATACTCACCTTCTCTTCTGGTGCTAAACTCAATGATTTTAGAGGGGAAGGGACATCTTATGATAAATATAGAGATTCTTGTAATCCTTCTTGCTCAACCACCACTTTAGAGTCAGTGGTGCCTTAAATATTCTACTTTGGCTCTACTTCAACTCTCTCATTAGATTTATTAAAATCCTTAGCTCCACCTTGATCACCTTGGCTTAGTGATTAGGTGATGACATTTTCAACAAATGCCTCTATATTTGATGAGATCGATTCCATCTCCTAAGAGGCTTGAGATTAAATGGCCACCTCAACTTCAACCTATACAATATCATCAAAAGATAAAAGATAATTTGAGGTCAAAATGTCTTCCTCATTACCTTTACTCTCTACTCTTAAGGGACCCTCTTCAATAAATAACCCCATCATGGGGACCTTCACTTGGGTATGGGGTCTTTCCCTTGGAGTTCTTTACCTAGTTATTACTTGTGGGGGAGTGAATGCTCATTTCTTCTTCATTACCTCAACAATGGGCCTATTTTAATTTGAGTCTTATTTTCCCTCACTCATATCCCTCACCCTCTAAACATATGAGGCTTGGTACTTTCTTCTTTTAAGGGAGCTTCCTTAGAAGGCAGGTCCTTGAATGCAACCTACTTCCTTTTATTAATACTACCATTTAGATGCATAAAATACTTCTTGAATATTTTGGCCTTGGGATTATCTACCTCTTCTTCAACTCCTCTCTTACTTGTGTAAGTGTTTAGAGGAAAGACAATGGTTGACTATTTTTTTGGTGAAGCCATGGGTGGAGCAAGTGGAACAATAGTTAGAACAACCATTGGAATGGTTGATACTATTAGAGATCCTTCTATTGTAATGGATACTGGGGTCAAACTAGCCAATGTAATCTCCCCAGTAGTAATCTTATCCCAGTTCTCAACCAAACTTGTTATTTTAAAAAAAGATAGTCCCTTCTTGGACTATGATGTGGATATAGACTCCACATCAATTGGCTTGGTGAAATTAATATCACCAAACTTGCTCTTTTCTTTGCCATTTATTGCTCATGGTGGATCCAAGGAATCATCACTGTAGACTAGGAGGAAACCTTTTAAATATTAGATTTACCTAAGTTATTAGAGGGTAGGGGTGTCATAGGTACTTATATTGACCCCATGTTCCTTTAGCAACTTAAATGTTCTTCTCATGATTGCAAAGGCCCTCCATATAATGGAATCACTATCCTTAGTAGTGAAGTTCACCTATGAGATGGGATAGGATTCAATAGTGGACTGACTATACACTAAAGATAATGTCCTTTTATCATCCTCCATGTCCTTGGGGATGGGAGTAATATTGTAGGTAATGACTTCCTATACTGTTAGCCTCATATAATCCAATTTTTTGATGTCCTCTTTGGTGGTGCAATTAGATCAAATATCTTCATAATGTGATTATTGTATAATCACATTGGTTTCTATGTTTACCAACCATCTAATATCATAGTTGGGCCTAGGTGGCATTTTGTTAATCACATATTGGGCTATTTACTACTCTAATCCCTTGGCCTTAGTAACTGAAGGGCATGAATAATATCTAATTTAAACCAACAATTTGAAGGAATTATTCATCTTATTTGCTTCTATCATCTCATGTGGGGGCACCATTTACCATCTCAACTCCATCACTACCAACCAATCATCTAGGTACCTTGTCAACTTATATAGAGACCCCAACTAGCCACTCATCCTAATGTAAGTAAATGTTCAAAACTAAATATATGAGGTGCCATATTCATCAATTATATCTTTGGCCCCCTTGGACATCTTGTTGAGGCTTCTTAGAGGATAGAAGACACTCATAATAACATTGAAGAAATAATTGTGAACTCTACAGAAGTTTCCCTTAGAGCCATCTAGAGTTATTTATGGATAATTTTCATATATTCTCATTCCATTGGGGTTCCTTGTGAGCCCCTGTAATGTCTTATTATGTACCAAGTTATACATTAGGTGGGAGGACATGTAGAATGTACCTATGAACTCCTACTTTAAAATAATTATGGCCTATAGCTACATCATCTACCTATGTAGATTGTTACTCAAGATGGTGGCCCAATTCAACTTCTTTAGTCACTCTAACATGTAGATTAAGACTATGAACATCCATGGCTTAAACTTATCTATAGTGGGCATCCCAAAAAATTTGGTAATCATGATGATCATGTACTGAGGCAGTTCATTAAATTTTACTAGTTTTAGGTTTTTAGATATTTTAGACACCTTTTACCTCTACTTGATTAGTTATAAGGAGTTGATAATGTCCCATATCATCTTATCATTTCTATTTGCATACTCCTAGAATTCATCTAAGGAGAGTGTGATAATTTCAAGTTAGGGAGGAATCTAAAACATGGTACTAAGGGCCAAATGAGTGAATGATTAGATAACTAATTGGATCCCATCAATTATAGTCTAGGTATCTAGTTGATATACCATAGCACATGTAATTATTGGCTCTAGGTATGTGGCAACCAAGGGAAATGTTACCACAAGGGATATATAACTCATGCCAAGATTTGATATCATTGGTATAGGGTTCAATTAATACAAAACATTTAGTAAATCTATAAAATCCAACCCCTAAACGTTTGTATCTATAATTCCATCTAAAATAGAAATGACATTACTGTTTATAGATGTTGAGGAAGATGCCATTATTCCCTAGGTATTTGGCATAGTACTTTAGATTCAAATAAATTATTCACCTTACCCTCAAAATACCTTTAAACTCCTCTTAAAGAACATAACACAAGGACCTAAAATAAAAAATACTACTAATTTAGAGGGTTGCACATAATTGAGACTAAAAATCCATGAAAAATTCAACGTAATCACTCTATAGTGCTACATGTAGCTAGGGCACACAAATAAATTGAAGGCATAAATAGAAGCTTTGAATGCAAAAGGTAAATGTAAATGAAGGAAAATGACTTAGTTATAATGATTTTCATTTTGAAATTAGGGTTACCATTAATGCTTCAAAGCATAATAACTATTTACGAACTACTCTCTTTAATCACTTGAGCTTCTTTTGATAATAAGAAGGAGAAGGTGCAAGTGTTTTTCTCATGCCAAGTAATTTTCCTTACAACACATGGACCCATATAAATGGAAATTATATTATGGTACCTTTTTGGGCCTTCAAGGACTTTTGCACTTTTTCACTCATTATTTTTTTTGGTGTAGTGGTGCAATATGCCCCGAACTCCTCATAAGATGTAAGAACACTATGTGTCATCATTTGAATTTACAAATGACATTTTAAACCTTGTCCACCAAGAAGTAAGTGAGGAAATCTTCAAGAAGGGCCCAAAATATAAAAGAACCTAAGGAGCTACCATGTGGCATCACTTTAATTTATAAATTTGGGCATTCAGGCCTTCAAGGACCTTTTAAACCTTGTTTACCAAATGGTAAGTGAGGTAATCTTCAAAAAGGTCCTAAAATCTAAAATACCCCAAGGAGTTACCATGTGGCATCACTTTAATTTACAAATATAGGCATTTGAGGACCTTTTAAACCTTGCCCACTAAAAGCTAAGTGAGGAAATCTTCAAAAAGGGCTCAAAACTTAAAAGACCTCAAAGAGTTGCCACATGTCCAACTTAGATTCTTGCTTGGACTCTCAGCTAAATTTTCACCTTTGTACCATCTTTATTGATATGGGAAGTGGTGAAACATCCTTCTGATCCCTAAAAATGCACTCATAACTTGTAAAAGGAAATGAATAAGTCATTACCTTATAAACTTGATAGATCTGACTTAGGTATTTTTATAGGATAATTTTTTTGGGGCCCTTTGAGATAACCATGCATTTTTCATTGATCTCATTGAGTGATTCCTCAACTTAATCACCAAAACACATTGAAGGTGTAACATGCCAATCTCATCTAGGGCCCTAAAAATTTTTTCCTTTGGGCATAAAGCAATAATTGAATATATGCAAGGAGAATTAGATATATCTCTATCTTTAGTGAATCTTTCTACCATGAAACCTATTGCTTATAACTATAAAATGAACATTAAAACATTAGTAAAACACAGGTTCATAGGGCTCTCATGAAACTTGGAAAATGAATAAAATATCCTAAATAAAGTATTGGAACATAATAGGTATACAACCTCCCAAATCTTTTAACATTGAAAAGGGCACAAATTACTTGGTGTAGATTTGGGCTCCAATAGAACCTATAAATTATAAAGCTGAATAATGATCAAAAGACTATAATAATATGAAAAATGTTGTATTTATGTAGCATAATTACCTTGAAATGCTTATTTATTCTCTTAAACCCTTTTGATATATATATTTTAATTAAACTATTATTGTAGTGGGCACTCCTAAATCCATCCAGAATCATAGCAACTAGCTTTGTGTATTTTATATTTGCTATTTTATATTAGTCTATATGACAAGATGAATAAAATAATTTTTAGGTTCAATCAACTATTCTTCTCATTAAATACCATAAAAATAAAATATGTAATGTAAAATATATTGTAATTTAATTAATTTCTATATATGAAAAAAAATTAAAAATAATAAATATTAAAAAAATGATAAGCTGAAATTAAAAAAAAACTCAAATAAAACATATTAAAATAATTTATTTCCCAAAGCATCTATTGATTTATTCATTTTTTAATTTACATACATCTCAATTTCAAATGAACTTTACATTAGATACATACACAAGCTTTGTGAATAAGATGGGATAGTCTATCATCCTCTGATGCTAGTAGGGATGACCCTATTTCATCAATTTTATAACCCCTTAATGCATTGGGGAGTATCTCATAGATGATATTTGGGGTTGAATCTTTCTATCTAGGTTTTATATTTTTGATTGAATTAAAGACAAGGAGATTCTTCCCCTAACAAAGATCTATATTAAAATTATAGGATGTTATAATTCAGTTAAATAAAATTAATTTAAATAATGAAATATAATTTATACCTCTGTGTAGGTGAGTCTATCATAGTAGATAAAGGATGTATAGCTATCATAAAATATTGTCATCCTCTTTTAATTTAATATGGAAATACCTATTATAATTAAGTGTTATTATTATTTTCAATGACAAGAAATATTTTTAATTAAAAAATTATTTTAAATTTATACGTCCACACAAGAGACTCCTTGACACTAGATAAAGGACATCTACTCCTCCAATCTCCCTCATTTTGTCGTCAGTTTCTTAATTCCTATCAGAATTTCAACCTTTTCACTAATCTCATATATTCATTACCAATATTTTCACCAATATTAAGGAATACCAAAATTTTATCTTATAAATGCTTATTTGAAGGCTTTGTATCGATCCCTAGATGACACAATATTTAGAAACTATCTAGTATCAGGTTTTCCAACAAATTTTATTTTATTTTTAATATAATAATTATGCTCAATAAATGAGAACCTTTGATGATATTTAGATAATTTTTTTTTAAAGGTATTTGTATGACTTTACACATAGTTGATCATGACACCTTAAACATACATACTTTCCTTTTATTGAAAGCCTTGCATATACAAAAATTTAAAAACTTAGTATATGACATGAAGAAACACAAATGTATATTATATTTTTATTTAAAATTTTAAAATATGATAAATAATTGAAAAAATAATCATCCCAAGAAAATCATGAATGTTCTAGCATAAGATACCATAACAAGTGAACTGGCATTAACCAATGGGTTTTGAATTGTCTTACATTGTAATGCCATGACATAATACTCAGAACTCATTAATTAGAGGTTGAAGGTAGACATCTATATTTTTTAATTTATGTTTATAATTCACCAATAGTGATAGCAATAAATGTTGTTTATGAATCATCAACCATGGAGGAATATCATAATTTATCAACAATACTAGTGAAACATAGTAGTTGGTTGACATACTTGAAAAGGTGTTAACATAATCCAATGTCAAACATAACCATACATTGTATGACATCTCTTTGAAAATTTTAGACTACAAATGCTCAATGTACTTCATTTCATTTGAATATGAAAGAAGTATAAATAATAGAGAAAAATTAGAAGAGGTGGAAGGACCCATAAATAGAAGGGGTTAAGAGTGTATTAGCTCTTAAAAACATATCATAAAACACATGGGAACATGGGAAAACATAGATAAGAGAGAAAATATACATCAAAGGAGATAAATAGGGACTAAAACACATATAAACACATGTTAATAAGAACATAATATTACTGATTATCAAGAAACATGCAAATTGAAATCTAAAACCACCCCTACCCAAAATCAAGTGTTTATATAATCAATCACAGTTAAAGGGGTGTCCCATAAATCCTATAATTCAGGTCCCACTATGTTTTGATCATTCTAAATGCTATCCCTTCCTATCAAGAACAAACTTATATTTTTAATTAATATATTCAAATAAAAGTGTTTGAGTGACCAAATTGGTTGAGAGTGTTACATTCTAATTCCTTGCTAAGAAAACTATCTAATTATCTAGGGATATTTATAGTTGACAAATTAGATTTGGATATTTTTTACTAAGCTTTGAGATATATACTATTAAGTGGAAGTAGCATATTGCTTAGGTTACATGTTTGCATTACTATGAGTTAGTTGTAGTGTATATGTTTACATTACAAACATGTTTATTTGATATTTTAACTATATTTTATGATGTTCATATATCATGTTGGTATGGTCTAACTACCTACTTGTTGTGAGGTTGATGTAGGAGGAATCATCCCTTAGAGTATGATGGAGGGAGAACATCATTGGAGAGGGTGATGTAGATTGAGATGTCAGAGGATGACATAGAAATTGACTAGAAACCCATGCACACCATAGTAGTTAGCATATGTTAGAATGCATAATAAATGGTTAGCACAACATGTTTATTTATGTTTGTATTAGACACTTGATTGCTCATGGTTTGCTAGCATAGTTAAATGGTTTTGTGGAACTTGTTTTGCATGATTAACATGGTTGGTCATTAAATACTAGTTGAAAATAGGGTTTGCATATTTAGAATAAATCCATATTATTGATTTATGAGGTTAACATTAAATTGCTATAGCATTTGGGTATGCTAATTAAATTAGTAAATTATGGATTTTTATAATAAATAAATAAAATTTAAGAAATTACAATTTATGAAGAAAAAAATAAAAAAAATAAATTAATTTGGAAATTTAAAAAAAGAAGGAAATATAAAAATAATGGAAAAAAGAAATAAAAAATAAAAACAAAAATATTTTATAAAAAAAACTATGCCCTTTTTAGTATTGAGGAAATTATGAAAAGGGGATCATAAGTGTTCTAACAGTGGAATGGAAAAGAGAAAAAAGGGGTGTAACACAGGAGGAAAGAGGTATTGAATGGAATCAAGAATGAACATGAAAAGAACCACCAATGAACTACTAGGTAGGCACTTTTATTTAGACATAATACTCAATTTTCTATATGATGTTTTAGAAATTGATAGGTTAACATAGTTGACTGTATGGGGTAATTTAAATGTTGTAATAGATTTATATATTAGGATAATACCTAATGGATAACACATAAAAAATACCATATTATCATTGTATTGTCATTCTAGCACTCTATATTCCACTAATACACTATTAACATTGACCTGCATTCATTTCTACCAACATACATAGGCAATATTATGTGTACTCACTCCTAAAAAATATATATACATACTTATTGGCTTCAACCTCTATATTAAGTCAAATTAATCCTCATATAACTTAGATAATTAATAACACAATATATATACTATGTGAGACATTGATACACAGTATGTCAAGTTAAAAGAAATGAAATATGCATAGTATGCCAAATTAGCATTTAAATTAGATATAAAGATAAACTTAGATCACCATGTATTTTGATAAGAATATCTCAGCTATCTATTTTATTTGGTATCATCCTCATCAAGCAACTTAAATTAATTATGTAGTGAGTTAATGCAATAAGGCAGTGATTTGATACTTAAATATAATGAATCTGGGATTTTGATTGAATAATGAGCCTTTTTCTAGAAAGTAAAGTGTAATCAACAAGTGGTAGAGGAATTCAAAGTGATCTACTTTAGATATATCAAATTTGATTGTTATTTAGATAGTGGTGTGAGAAGTCATGAAGAAATATTATTAATATCTCTTTTGTGAGATGAAAAAATAGAAGCATGAGCAACTAATGAAAAATTTAAATGCAACAATATGATTTAGACATGAAAATAATTCTTAAGGCTTTTTTTATAACATCTTCCCTATCATAAGCAGGTTAGAAGGTGAAACGTAGGTCTAAGAGACTAGATAAGACCAAAAACAAATTGACTAAACTGCTAAAATGACACTTTGTAATTATTTTCTCACCTTAATCAACTCAGTATTAATATTATACCTAAGGGGGAACATGTATAAATATGTTTTATCATATATAAATATATATAGTGGGTATTGTATATATATACATATCCATAATATGTTACAAATTATATATGAATTAATTTACTAGACTAAGTTATAACTAGACAGATGGTGTATAGTGTCATAGGCAAAATATATATAATATAAATAACCAATATAACTAAAATAAAATTAGAAATTATAACTTATACACTTAACCATAACTTATTAGGATTACAAGTTTTAGAACTATAAAGATATAGGAGTATGACTAACATACTTTATAGAGTATTGAGTATTATGGTATTATGGATATATATCATCTGAGACATAAGGATATTTATTAAAAGAGTTAAATTTACACGTGGGATTACATATATTAGATACATGTTAATTATATATATATATATATATATATATATATATATATATATATATATATATATATATATATATATATATATATATATATATATATATATATATATATATATTACCAATGATTTGATCTAGTATCCACAACATCTCATTGGAATTATGTCTTCATATGGTTTAAAAAATGACCATATTATGATTAAACAATGTAATATCATAAAAGTACCATGGATAGGTAATTTATACATATAATAAATTACCATAATGTTTAATCCATGTTTGAGTAAATAATTCTATTTCTAGATGATAGCATATGTTAAATGCTTTTACCCATATAAATAATGATATTTTATGTAAATTTTATAATTGTTATTATAACAGGTTCTTCTAATTATCTTTGGATATTTATCACAAAACATCTATACCATAAAAATGGATATAACTTGATAAGGATTTCTATTTGATTCGTGATAGTGGATGTGTACCTCTAATTATAGTTCCTTAGGTGGTTATCAACTATATTAATAGATTTCTATATAATAAAATATTACTTATGCATGCCTATTACATAGTTTTGACTAGTTTGTTATCATGACTTGAGTGATTTATATATATGTGAAACTATCATGTATTATATAAGATCAATTATTATATTGTCAAATACTCATATACAACCAAATATGAAAGATTATGTTGCCTTAAGAACTTGTGGGTAGAGTTGGTACATTTTGGATGAATCAGGATGAAAATTTGTCTAGTTAAGGGTAAAAACTATTAATTAGTATTATAGTGGAAAAAACCCTTATCTTATAAACATCATCAATATATTTTGATCAATATTGTATTAAAATTGTTAAAATAACATGGAGTCCTTGACTTATAAATATAATTGTCCATTGATATAATATTTTTATATCATTTGTGTGTTTATATACGGTACATATTATGTTTTACATTTATTCATATTTAGGAAACATATTTATTCATGGACTTAAGCAACCATATGAAAATATTTCATATATAAATGTATTGAGTCATATGCCTAAGTTGGTAGTTAAATGAGTGGCTATATTGAGTCTTAAGGTGTTCATGAGATCATAATTATAACCGTGTGAACAAATTAACCTAAGAAAGGAATTAAGTTAATTAAATAAAAGATTATGGAATAACTTAGTTAATGAGTTATCTGTCTCTTGAAAATAACATGATCGAGCTGTTGAAATATATTTACATCTAGTAGTGAATATTTGTGTGTACTACATATTGTGAGTATATTTTGTATAGGTGTTTAGACATATATAGCATATAATAGTGCATCATGATATGTGCCTTTGGATCGAGTTTCCTTTAAATGCTAATATGCATTTTAAACATCATGTATATCCGAGTGGCATAATCGATACTTATTAGATTATTATTTATGATTATGAGTCGGTAATTTATTATAATTATAAGACTGGTTGATCATAATTATGTTGTATTCATAAATGATGAACTATGTTATTATGGGATGTCATATAATGTATTGTGTTTAAAATATAAAGTCTAAATGTATGTTATACTAGGGTGGTGAAACTATGATTATTATGTCTAGATACATTCACATGTTTGACAAACTAAATGAATACATGCTGTTTATTTATATGAATGGTATGCTTTATGACAATTAGTAGGGATTTATGCATACATACAAACCTAAAGATTTTAGTGAATGATATGATAGATTATTATTGTGTTATATGGAAATTATGACTTGTTTTGTTATATCCATTTACTTGTATAGAATCTTATAGTTTCCATGGACTTATGAATACTTTATTAGATAGGTTGCAATACTTAGTAGTCATGTTTAAAAACACTAGACCATGGTGATATAGGTTATCATAGGGTGTAGAATTTTTATAAATTGATTTTGGTAATTAGAATATGTAGTTAAAGGTGTATTTTATCTAGATGGTATAAAATGTAGTTGTTATTTCTAGTATGGGATAGATAATAATGAAATATTCATTCATACATTTGATGAAATAAATGTATGCTTTGATTTATCCTATGTTTATCATGTTATGTGATATGTTTACTAGTAGGATGTAAATTGTATGAATCTTGTGGTTAAATTATGTTTAACTAGTCTTGCATTACTGATACTGAGTATGGAGTGAGTCAAACTTCACTAGATTATTAGCATCACAATGTTAGATAAAGGCAATCCAATAAAGTGGTGTGTATGAATTTTTACTAATCTATAGATCACTATTATTTATTATTTTTGAAAAATTTGATCAAAGTATGTTTAGTGATACATTATCATTTAATGAGTATGATTTACATGTTTGTACGATATATTGAAATAGATTAGGTTTTCTATGATACACTACATGTTTAGTTTTATAAATCATATATAATATAGGCACTTACTTGTCTCTTTAGATTCTTGTGCCATCACTATCAACTCATCCATGAAGGGAGGGCCATTCCCTGATGGGACTAGTGTGGGGAATCATTGGTCTGTGGTTGGTGTGGAAAAGTGCTCAGATGATGCTCTCTCTCCCCATAACAGTACTTACTTGGAGATGACACTTGATATTGCCACAAATACTAGAGAGTTTGGGGAAATCATGCTTTGGAGAGCCATGTATCTTATTTTTTTACATTGTATTTATTATTGGAAACAATATCATGATGAATAGTAGTTACTTATTCATGATACATTAACAACAGTGGTTGTAGGCATATATTAGTCAAGATTGGATTATTGTAATTAATTTATAAATTATTATTATTATGATAGTGATCAATGATGTATGGTGTAGCATGATTCATTCATAGTTATAATACTTAGAGTATTTTGTATTATCACTGCTTAGATTATCATGGTGGAATCTATATATAGTATATGTACTTGTTTAAAAAAAATTACGTATATATAATTAACATCTAATAGGGTTTTTACATGTGGTATCAAATTTATGGCTCAAACTCTAGGACATAATGAGTCCATTAGAATTTTTATGTCCTTATGTTCACTAGTGTGAACCTAGTAACATGAAGTATTGTACCAGTATTTTAAAATTGTAGTGCCTCAATATAGAACAATATTACACTATGATTGGAGTTTTAAGACTTAGTAGGTCCTCCTGTATGACTTGGTGATTTTTGTATGTATGATAAATTCATGATATGTTGTGTGTAACATTGAGTGTGTACCTTAAGAGTAATTATACCCTCTTAGAGTTGTTAAGGGTTAGTTTATCAAGTGTCTCGATGGTGTTTTTTTTATTCAATATTGGTAGGTGAGTGCATAACATAGTTCATGAGTTGTGAACAAGAGTTCCCTACCATATTTTGATATTTTAGATTGAACACCTCAAGATTGATTACATCCTTCCTATTAATATAATCACTTTTGTTATTTGTGTTTTGTGTTGTGAGTGTTTAAAAAGCATGGGATGATTCTCACTTAAGTATATGTGATTTAGTTTTTGTGTCTTTTATACACTATTCCTAGGAGTGGGAAATATTATATGACCATTTTAAACATGACACCATTGAGTACGGTGGGAATCATATTTGTATTAGAGTGTAGTTATCCTATTAAGAAATCCTTTATGTTAGGAGTTTATTTTTTTGGCACCCTTATGTTTATGTGGATTAGGAAGAAGTGTCATCTCTCATAGTGAGCTTAGAATTGAGTTGTCACTACCTCAATTTTATTTGACATCATTATAATCCTATTGAGAAGATTCATATGTTCATGAAGAGGATTTAGTGTTTACAGAAATGGGAACTTGTCTCTAAAATGTTGTTTTGACCATATTCCCTTGAGTTCATGGGATAAATGTCTTATAATTATTATTGAGAGAAAATTTGAAGAATTGGATGGATTTATGCATTTATGTGGATTAGTATTTTTCTTTTGATTAAGGAAGTAGGCTGTGATACTACTCATACATGATTGGTAAGTGAGTAGTGATTGTGAAACTTGAGTTGAGGTGTTTTATTTTTACTTGTGAGGTTATTTAAGGGTTTTATTATTAAGATGTAGTTCTCTAATTTCCACTTGTGACTTTTTTTAGAGTCACTAATTTATCTAATTTTTTGAATTTAGACCATGTGGAGTGTTGAAACTTGAATTTATATTCGTTATATATTAAGGTTTATAAGTTGATTATAATTGTTATGTTATTGCATACCCTTGATTAGATTGATAAGATTCCCTTTCACTTAGAGCATGTTTTTTTTTAAATATTTATATGTACCTTCATCAGGGATGAGTAGGGTATAAGATGTGTGGAACATCTTGGTAGTCTAAAAGGGTTGTGAAAAACTTTTAACTGGTTGAGTACTAGTTGAGCAAGTAGGGATACATTGTCTCTCTTATTCCTTTATAAGGTTATAAGGATAGTGTGATCCTTGGCCTTACTATACTATGATAATTTTAACATTATTTTCTCTTAACTATGAATATAATAGAATAGGTTAAGTTAAGAAATATGATACTAGTGATAACATAATACAATTATAAAATGATTGTATGATTTTTCTTGTATGTATGTTGGTACATCTAGAATTAATTAGCATATAGTATTGCTTTCTATGATCTGTTAGTATAAAATTGTGATTCGTTGAACCTTGTGCACATTTTAGAGATCATTAGGTCATTAATACCTAAGGGAAGAGTGGTGAATTAGGAACATGAGCACTAAGCAATAGGAGTGGATCCTACTTAGCCTCACATTGACTCAGTAGTTACTAAGTTTGGATTCAATAGATGGACTTGTCAAATCTAGGATTTGATAGATGGACTTGTCAAATTTAGTCATATGGCCATATGCATATATACTATGAAACATTTATTCTTTAATTTTATATACATTGTAAATGTAGTATTTCTAGTTCCTATTCATTATCATACTTGTTAGGAGCTTTGTGGATTAGTGGAATTATTGACATGTTATACTTATCAGGAACTATGTAGAGTAGTGATAGTAATAACTTATAGACATCATTCTTACCAGGTTCCCTAAACACTTTTATCTAGGATGAAAGAAATACTTTTTACGTTAAGGAGAAGTGCAGAGGGGCTAAAAGGTTTTGTGTAACTCTCCCTGGCCTTTTTTTTTTGTTGTTATGATGATCTCATGTGTTTTTAGGAAGTCAATGAAACTTTTACTCAGATATGTATAGGTTGGTCGTGTAGTTCTAGACTTTGGGGTGGTCGTGATAGAATCAATTAGATTAAGTGACACTTGTAAATTTTTTTAAAAATATATGGAGATGTCATAGTATAGGGGTTTTTAAGACCAATACTCAAAGAATGGTATTATTTGGGAGGACTATGATGAGGTCTATAGGTAAATATCACATTTATTTTCTTAATTTGATACTTTATATCATGTTAATTCTTTACTAAATAATGTTTTTAATTCAAAACTTATATTTGAATAATATTCATCTAGGATGATGAGTAGATTTAGGGGGAAGGATGTTACATATCGATTTCTCGCTAAGTAAACTATTTGATTATATAGGGATATTTATAGTTGACAAATTGGATTTGATTATTTTTTTACTAAGATTTGAGATATATATTATTATGGGGAATTAGGATATTAATTAGAATACATGTTTACATTGATATGAGTTAGCTACAATGTATATCTTTGCATTACAAACATGTTGATTTGATATTTCATCTATATTTTATGATGTTTGTATATCATGTTGATATGGTCTAACTACCTACTTATTATAAGGTTGATGTAGGATAATTCATCCCTTAGAGCATGATAGAGGGAGAGCCTCATCAGAGAGGGTGATGTAGATCGATATTTTGGAGGATGAAAAAGAAACTAGATATAACCCTTCATACACCACAATAGTTAACACATGTTAAACTACATAATAAATGGTTATCACAATGTGCTTATTTTTGTTTGCATTAGATATTTGATTGCTCATGGTTTAATAGCATAGTTAAATGGTTTTTTGGAACTTGTTTTGCATGATTAGCATGGTTTGTCATTAAATTCTATTAAAAATAGGGTTTGCATATTTAGATTAAATCTGGATTATTGATTTATGAGGTTAGCATTAAATTGCTATAGCATTTAGGTATCCTAATTAAATTAATAAATTATAGATTTTTATAATTAATAAATAAAATTTAGGAAATTACCATTTGTGAAGAAAAATAAATTAATTAATTAAATTGGAAACAAAAAAACACAAAAAGAAGGAAATATAAAAATAATGGAAAAAAATAAGGAAAAAAACAAAAACAAAAATCTTTTATAAAAAAAATATGCCCTTTTAGTCTTGAAGAGATTATGAAAAGGCAATCATAAGTGTTTTAAAAGGGGAAAGGAAAAGAGATAAAAGGGAAATCATACAGGAGGAAAGAGGCATTGTGATGTAGAGGATAACACACTTATCTCACACTTCTCCTTATCCTTGATTCACTCCTGTGAGCAATAGATCATTAGTTCAATGTAATTTTAATGGTTATTGAGTTCATTGATTATTTTATGGTTATTAATACCTAAAATATAATAATTATAATCCTTTATTACCCCTCATTCAATTTACATACCTTCCAAAGCATCTACACTCACCTTTCACAACTCTACTTACTCAAGACAGATAGACTTGTAGCCTTTTTTGAATAATTTCACTTTGTATGGTTCTGTACACATATATATGATTAAAAAAAACTTTATTTTAGTACCCTCTATCCCTAATCATCTCTCATTTAAATGTCAAGTTCAAACTCTACTTGTAGACCACCTTTTTACCTCATTCTAGTCACTGTTAGGCCTAATTAGGCCTTATCAAACCTTATCTTCACTTAGTTACTTCCATTCATAATTTTACATATGGGGTCACTCCAAAACATTTATAATATAATTAATTAAAATAAATGATATAAAAATACAAATTTTAGAATATTTCACCAGTTTATTCCCTTGGAAACTTGGTTTCAATTTTGAATCCCTAGTTTAGGGTTCACTATCTCTATATGCACTCGAGAGCAAAAGATTACTATGACATGCTCCAAATAAGTTTTAAATATTAGGTTAAGCTTCATGAGTGACTATTTAAACCTAAAAAACCATTTAAATGCATTTTATTCCTTTCATGAAACCTCTACTCAACATTTTCTCATTGATTTTGATCTCATTGTATATATAAACTCAATATGTAGGGTCTGAGGGTGCTATCTAAAGGATTTAAAATTAAATATAATGGTTTTAAAATATATAAAATGTTTAAATTTCTTGGAAAAATATAAAACACCCTAAATAATCAATTCCCATGCCTATGAAAAATATTTATTATACCTTTTAACAAAACTTTGTTATTAACTGTAGTATATACATTGTCTCAACAAGGTTACAATGCTTGCTACACAAATTGATGGAAAATTAAGAAAAATAAATACCAAAATTAATTAAATGAATAATAAATGTTCTAACCAATCTATATCAAACTTAAAATACATAGCACTATCACATCTTCCTTCATTGAGCATTTGAAAACACTATCAACATCTTGTGTACATACAAAAAATAGGGTTTCAGATCTTCTTATCAAAATTTGGGAATCTCTATTCATTTTTACTTGGGACTAGAGCCCCTAAAACTTTGAATAAATTATCATATTTAAATAAAAAACAAAATTTAAAGTCTTAGACCAATCATAACCAACCTAACTACCCTACAACGGTCATTTACAATAATATTTGCACCTTGCACAAAGATCAAGGTTGATTTTTTCATACAATGTGACTTATGCCTATGTAAATAGACATATGGTATCTTTATTATTTTTTACTAACCATTTTAAACCTTCAATAATTCTATACCAACTCTTATGATACCCTTTCTATGCTAAATTATTCAAATTTGACAAAATGGAAAGAAAATTTGAATTTAAAAATCTAGACTATCCTAGCACCTCTAAAAAATTGTAAGGAAATCTAAGGTTTATGAAATGAATTATAACACCCTTATAGTGACCCCAAACATACTTATTTACTCATATCTAGTTGATCAAAACAAAATTACTTGACAATATTAAAAACTTGTCATCCATATAAGATGTTGTTACATCACGTTGAGTGGAAGCAAGAACAAAAATGAAAGGAACCACCAAAGGGATATTAAGTAGGAATTTTTTTTAGACATAATACTCAATTTTATATATTTTGTTTTAAAAATTGATGGGTCAACATAGTTTAACTGTATGGGGAAATTTAAATGTTGTAATAGCTACATATATTATGATAATACCTAATGGAGAACATATGAAAAGCACCATATTATAATTGTCTTGTCATGCTATCTGACACTCTATATTACACTAATACACTATAAGAATCAAACTACATTAATTTATACTATAATAAATAGGAAAGCTTACATGTACTCACTCCTACAAAAATAATATATACATACTTGTTGGCATCAACATCTAGATTAAGTCAAATTAATCCTCATATAACTTAGATAATTAATAACATGGTATGCATACTATGTGAGATGTTGATACATAGTGTGTCATAAATGAAATATGAATAGTATTTCAAATTAGTGTTTAAACTAGATATTAGGATAAAATCAGATCACAATGTAGTATGTTAAGAATATTGATAAGACTTGAACCAATCAGGTTGAATCTTGTGCCTATTGAGTGCGGGTCCACAAGTATTTTATTAATTCAAAAAGTATAAGTACATAAAAGGGTGCCTTTACTCCATTAACCATTTTACAAAGCTAAATATTTATTTTATATATTTTACCCATGATCATTAAAAACCAACTAACTTTCCATAACCAACCATCTACAAGAATTCAACCCAAAAGGAAGTTATATTATTAACTTAAATTAATCTACACAAATCTAAATTAAATATATATGGGGCTATCTTTTATAAAATATGCATGCCCCATTTACAATTATTAAATTATTCTAATAGAAAAAAATCCTAAGCTAAGTTAAGACTTTGGATAAGTCCTAAAACCCCCCTATGATCTAAAGTCAGGTCTTTAGATACCAAGAATTTTTAATTTTTTTTCAAATTTAATCCTATCAAAGGGTTTTGAGAAAATATCAACTATTTGATCAATATTTAGGAAATATATCAGATCAAGAGGTTTATTCACCACCAGCATTCATAGATAATGATATTTGACATCCATATTTTTTATTTTGGCATGAAATATTAGATTCTTAGACATCTTGATTGCGATCTGATTATCAATGTATAACTATGTAAAAGCAATCTAAAAAATCTAAAGACCTTCAAGAATGTACCACAAGTAAACAATTTATCTAGAATCACCCCATGCTACAATGTACTCTAATTCTGCTAATGAATTTGCCACTGTATCCTTCTTTTTACAACACCAAGCAATGGTAGCTGAACCCATATGCACAATGCATCCTATTATGGATAATCTGTCATCCACACATTCACCAAAATATACATCACAATAACCAACAATTTTGAATTTCTTGTTGTGGTAGTACTCAAGGACATATGTTTTCATTCCCTGAAGGTAATGAAATACTCTTTTTACTACATGACAATGAATTTCTCTAGGCTCATGCATAAACCTAGAAAAAATTTCAACTAAAAATTATATATCGAGCTTGGTAGTCATCAAGTATATCAAACCTCCCACCAATTGTCTATATTTTGTGCCATCAAAAAAGGCATTTCCATCATCCTTAGACAATTTTAAGTTACTTTCCATGGGAGTGAGGGTAGGTTTGCAATCACTCATACCAAACTTAGATAATAACTTAGAAATATACTTAGTTTGTGAAATGAAAATACAATGCTCTTTTTTAGTGACCTCTATGCCTAGATAGTAGTGAAGAAGTCCAAGATCTATCATCTCAAACCCATCTTTTAATTCTTTCTTCATAGACTTGTTATGGCTTTCATCATTGCCTGTGATGAAAAAGTCATCGACATAGAGTTAAAGAATCACCAATTTCTTACCTTGCACTCTAAAATAGAGAGTATCATTAGATTCACTACATTGAAAACCAATGGATTTAAATTATTAATCCATTTTCTCATACCAAGCCCTGGGTGCCTATTTGAGCCCATACAAAGCTTTTATCAATTTACACACTTTGTGTTCTGCACCCACCTATTCAAAACCCTGAGGTTGTTTCATGTATACTTCTTCCTATAAATAACCATTCAAAAATGCACTTTTAACATCCATTTGATGGACTTTCCAACCATTTTGTGCTTCTAAGGAATGTACCATATGAATAGTGTGTCATTTGGAAATTAGTGAAAATGTTTCCTCATTATCAATACCTTATTGTTGTGCATATCCTTTCACAACAAGTCTTGTCTTACGTTTATCAATGGAGCCATCCAATTTATATGTAGTCTTATAAACCCATTTACATCATATGGGTTGAACGTGTGGAGGAAGATCAACTAATACCTAAGTATTATTGTCGAGTATTGCATAATACTCATGTTACATTGCCTATTGCCAAACATGGTTAGTAGATGCCTCCTCAAAAGTGGATTGCTTAGTGGAAGAAGTGGTAACAACCATAACATAGTTTACCTATTTTCAAGAACTCCTTAGAACTATTAAACCAAATTCATCTACTTTCAAGTCAAAAAAATTGTTTTGAGCCCATTTTGGATACTTAGTCAAAATTTTCAAATCAAGAACACTAAAATTCTCATCATCTGCACTATTCAAAAGAAGACTTAGAGAAATTTCAACAATTTCTAAGTCATCAACCTATGAACTAGTAGATGAAGGAGAGGAAAGTGAAGGGTTTGAGTCTCATACCACAACCTTGAAGAATTATCCCCATTATTCAAACCCTTATCTCATTTTGCATTTTTCCTCTCTAACCTCTTAAGTTGAGAATCAATCTTTGTAGTGTTCATAATCCCAAACTCATCAAATATTACATCCTAACTCACTATAAATTTGACTGTATCTTATGAAAGCAAATGAAAACCCTTTTTATTTTTAGAATATCCAAGAAAGATACATTTTTTACTTTGTATTTCTAACTTAGTTCTACGTTCAGTGGGAACTAAAGCAAAATAAAGGCATCCAAAGACTTTCAAATGTTTAAATTTTGGTTTAAACCCATACCAAGCCTCATATGGAGTTTGTCCCAAAAGTGTAGTTATGGGGGACCTATTTCTCAAATACACTATAGTATCAATGGATTCTACCCAAAACTTATCATTGAGATATTTATAGTACAACATAGCTCATGTTGTGCCTTCTAAAGTTCTAATTCATTCATTCAAATACTCCATTCTGCTATGGAGTGTAAGAATTACTATATTTTCAATGAATGCCATGTCATCAACAATAATCTAAAAACTCATTCAAAGTATACTCACCACTATTGCCTGAATGAAGAGTGGCTAAGTGTGAGCCTATTTATTTTTCAACTAAGTGTAACCAATCAAGAAACTTAGTGAAAACTTCTGATTTGTTTTTCATGAAAAACACCCAAGTCATCCTAGAAAAACCATCAATAAACAACACAAAATATCTACACCCTCTAATGGATGACTTTTTCATGTCACATACATCACTATGAACTAACTACAAACATATGTTAGCTCTCCATGAAAAATTCTTAGGATATTTTTCCTGATTTTGTTTTCCTAAAACACATGATCCATAAAGAATACTATCTTTGTGAAAATTAGGCAACCCACTCACCATACCATATCTCTACAAGTCCACTAAAAATTGGATATTCAAATGTCCATAGTGGAGATGCCATAACTACTATGTAGATATAGTACATGTACCTTTGTCAATAACTATCGCAAGTTCTATAGTAGGAGGAAGAACTTTATAATGCAATCTAACCAAGTTTATATATTCATATCTTGTATACATGGTTTTGTAACCATCCTTCACTTAATTAATGTAAATGAGCCCATTTTCAAGCCTAATTTGATAAAATTTCTTTTTAATAGTTACCAAGGAAAGAAGACACTTATTTAATTTGGGAACATACAAAACATCCCCCAAGTATTTTATAGATCCATTAGGAAGAAGAATTTGAATGGATCCAAGTCCTAGTAAAGTATGCATAAACTTATCTACCAAGGAAACTAGAGAGAGAGAAGCTTCTTTGAAATTCCAAAAGAAGTCTCACCTAAATTTCATATGTCTGGTTGCTCCTATGTCTACAAACCATACATCTATGAGCTCATCTCTAACCTCATATTCCATATAATCAGTGTGCCCCAAAGTAGTGAATATAGATTCATGAGAAACATTGTTAGACTCATCATAGTCATGGTCAGCATACTAAGCAGAGTTAGACTTAGTCACTTTTTGTGGCCTCTATATTTTTTCAAAAGTAATTATACACTGAAAGGCAATGTGACCAAATTTCCCACATCTATGACACTAAATGTCTGATCTACCTTGACCTCTACCTTTATAAGAGTTGTGACCACGTCCCCTATCATTCATCTCATTTGAATGAGAATGGTTATATTGTAGTTTATTTAAATAACCTCTACCTCAATTTTGATATTTACCTCCTCTATAACCTTGACCCCTGTATAACTATGTCCTTTATTGTTTTGATGCCTAGATGAAAATAAACTAGGCTTAGACTCTAAAACATGGGCTTCCTTAGTTTTCTTGGATTTATTAGGTAGAGAGAGGTCATGTTGGATTAGAAACTCAACCAACTTGTCAAAAGTGATGCATGTGGTCTTGTTAGAGATATGGAACATTTATACATAGTTCTTATAGGACCCAAGTAGTCTTTTCAATGTAGTAGTGACTATGAGATCATCATCTAATTTGCCAAACCCAGCCTTAGTGTACTCATTAATAATGCAATTTAACTTAGACATGTATTCCCCCATGTCCCCATCCTCTAAATATAAAGTAAAAAATTGCATATGAATGTCTATCTTCTTATTTTTAGGTTTCTTATCATACAAATCAAATAATATTTTGCATGCAATGTAACTATGAGGAGAATTTTCAATATGAATATAAGTATCATGAGTAAAACAATATTTGATTAGTGTTAAGGCCTTAGAATCATGAAAATTTAATGAATCAAGTTTAGCCTTTTTTTTTTGGCAATGTGGTATTTTCATTCTTAACAATATCCTATAACTCATTAAAGACTAATGAAGCTTCCATCAAACATTTCCAATCTGAATAATTATAAATCATTAATCTATCACCATCTAAAATAAAATTCTAAATCTTTGGAATCTTGAAATAAATTCAAGTGAAACAAGAAAAAGTGAGTGCAACTTAATGCAATAGCAAATGCAAATAACACCACATACACCACACTTCACAGATAACACATTGCACAAAACACTGCTTCTATGGGGTTTTGCACTTAACCTCCATGTAGAGAAAAAAAAGATATTTTGATGGGGTTTTCACTTAAAGACACCAAAAAATAAAAAATACACCCTTATTTCACCAAAATACAACCTTATTCCACCAAGTATGCCCTTATTTCACCACAAGTAAAAATAATACATTTTTACTGCAATTTTTTGACTAGTTTTCATATTTTTACCATCATATATGATTTTTACAACTTAAAAAGCATATAAAAAACTTGAAAAAAATAATATTATCCCCAAAAATCATATACCAAATTTAAAAATAATCTTCTAAAAGGAAGGTTGGAACCCTTGACCTCTCCTTTTCAAAGCATTTCATAAAAGTAGTTCATCCACTTGCTCTAAGAGAATTTATAAGTCTTAAACATATAAATATATATATGAACTTAATTTTTATATGTGTGAAATAAAATAAAATTACATGGGCATGGAAATAATTCATCCATGAATGAAAAACTTGATAATTTTTTGTAAACTAGTCTTGGCTTCACTTGGACCCACCACAAGCATAAATTTTTACAAAGACTAAAAAACTTTACAAAAAATCAAAATTTTAATTTTCATAAAGCTTCCACACCATATGGACACCATGGATGATCTAAAACTTTCCAGAAACTCATATGCCTTTCTCTTGGGCCATACAAATCTATACAAGGCCATACATTTCAAAAAAATAAATGTTCGAGATTAGTTTTGAAGAATTTGATCAAGTAAATGAATTATTTGAGGATCCTAGGCATTGGAAGGGACATAAAAGTATATAAATATATTTTAATAATCAAAAAATAAATCTATTTTCATCTCATATGCATTTGATAATGATTTTTGGCATTTAAACACTAGTTTTTAGATTAAAAAACTGAGCAGATTGAACTAAAAAAGAATGGCAACCATATTTCTCATGCATAGAGGTTTTCAAAATGTATTAATTTATAAAAATGGAGTTTTAATATATTTAAGGTTAAAAAACCAATTTGGGGGTCTAAAATCCAATCTTCAATGCTAAAAATGGAGTTTGGGAGCTATGAAGAACAAACCAGGGAGAGAAAGCCGTACAAAAAAGAGACATACTATTTCTCAAAAAATTAAACTTTAGAAAAAAATTTATGTAAAATTATTTTTAAAATTAAAATATTTTAATAATTTTTCAAAAATTTCAACATTAGGTAAAGTATGGAAAGGCTAGACACAAAATTAATAGAAGGCATATCGTGCATCATCCATGCAAACTTCTCTTGATATTTATTTTTCATGTGAATCAAATTTTCACCTTTATTTTCATCACAAATTCACCATGATCCTCATATTCATAATTATCCAAAAAAAAAACATGCTCTGATACCAATGATAATACTTGAACCAATTTAGGTTAAATCTTGTGCCCACTGAGTGCAGGTCCATAAGATTTTATTAATTCAAAAATCACAAGTGCATAGAAAGGGTGCCTTTACTCTATTAACCCTTTTACAAAGATAAACATTTATTTTATAGATTTTACCCATGATTGGTAAAACCAACTTCCCATAACCAACCATCTACGAGATTTCAACCTGAAAGGAAGTTATATTATTAACTTAAATTAATCTACACAAATCTAACTTAAATATTTATGGGGGTGTATTTTATAAAAGCTGTATGCCCCATTTACAATTATTAAATTATTATAACACAAAAAAATCCTAAGCTAAGTTAAGACTTTGGATAAGTCCTAACAAATATCTCAATTATCTATTGTATTTGGTATCATCCTCATGCAATAACTTAAATTAATTATGAAATGAGTTAATGTAATATGGAAATTATTTGATACTTAAATGCAATGAATCTAGTATTTAAATAGAATAATGAGCCTTTTTATAGCAACCTGAGCATAATCAACAAGTGGTAGAGGCATTTAAAGTGAGATGCTTTGGATACATCAAAATTGATTATTGTTTAGAGAGTGGCGTGAGAAGCCATGGATAAATATTGTTAATATCTACTTTGTGAGATGAAAGAGCAAAAGTGTGAGAAAATAATGAAAAATTTAATTGTAGTTATCTAATTTAGACATGAAAATAATTTTTAAGGATTCTATATAACATCTTCCTTGTCACAAGCAAGTTAGAAGGTGAAACATAGGTTTGAGAGACTAGATAAGACTAAAAAAGTTACCAAACTACTAAACATTGCCTTGTAATTATTGGTTCACCTTAATCAACTCAGTATTAATATTATACCTAAGGGAAAACATGTATAAACAAGTTTTATTATATATAAATGTATATAATGGGTATTTCATATATATAAATATCCATAATATGTTACAAATTATATATGACTTAATTGACTAGATTATGTTATAACTAGATATATGGTGTATAAAGTCATAGGAAAATTATATATAATATAAATAACCACTATAAATAAAATCAAATTATAAATTATAAATTATACGCCTAATCATAACTTATTATTTTTACAAGTTTTAGAACTGTAAAGACGTACGAGTATGAATAAGATACTTTATGGAGTATTGAGTATTATGGTATTATGGATATATATCATCTGAGAAAGAAGGATATTTATTAAAAGATTTAAATTTACACATTGTATTACATATATAATATACATGTTAATTAATTAATTATATATATATATATATTATATTACCAATGATTCTATATGGTATCCACTACATCTTGCTGGAATTATGTCTTCATATGGTATAAACAGTGAATATATTATGATTAAACAATGTAATATCATACAAGTATTATTATGGATAGGTAATTTATACATATAATAAATTACTATGATGTCTTAGTCCATGTTTGAGTAAATACTTGTGTTACCAGATGATAGCATATGTTAAACAGTTTTACTATATAAATAATGATATTTCATGTAAATGTTATAATTGCTATTATAATAGATTCTACTAATTATCTGTGGATATTTATCATAGATCTTTTATATAATAAAAATAGATTATAACTTAATAAGGATATCTAGTTGATTCTTGATAGTGGATGTGTACCTCTAATTATAGTTCCTTAGGTGGTTATAAACTATATTAATAGATTCCTATATAATAGAATCTTACTTATGCATCCCTATTACATAGTTTTGAATGGTATGTTATCATGATTTGAGTGATTTATATATATGTGAAACTATTATGTTTGTATAAGATCAATTGGTATATTTTTAAATACTCATACGCAACCAAAATATGAAAGACTATGTTACCTTGAGAACTTGTGAGCAGAGTTAGGTATTTTTTGGATGAGTCAAGATGAAAATCTATCTAGTTGAGGGTAAAGATATGTAGTAGTATTACAGTGAAAAAAACCCTTATATTATAAATATCATCAATATATTTTGATCACTATTGTATAATGATTGTTAAAATCACATAGAATCCTTGACTTAAAAATATAGTTGTCCATTGATATAGTATTTGTATATCATTTGTGTGTTTATAGACAATACATATTATGTTGTACATTTATTCATATTTAGGAAACATATTTATTCATGGAATTAAGAAACCATATGAAAATATTTCATATATAGGTGTATTGGGTCATATGCCTAAGTCTATAGCTAAATGGGTGGTTAAATTGAATCTTAAGGTGTCTGTGGGACTGTAATTATAACTGTGTGAAAACAATCACCTAGGAAAGGAGTTAAGCTAATTAAATAAAATATTATGGAATAACTTAGTTAATGATTTATATGACTCTTGATAATAACATGACCAAGCTATTGAAATATATTTACATCCAGTAGTTAATATTTGTGTGTAGTACATATTGTGAGTATATTTTGTATAGGTGTTTAGACACATATAACATATAATAGTGCACTCTAATATGTGCCTTTAGATTGTGCTTCCTTTGAATGCTAGTATGCAGTTTAAATGTAGGGTATACCTAAGTGGCATAATCTATACTTACTATATTATTTATGATTATGAGTCAGTCATTTCTTGGAATTGTAAGATTGGTTAATTATATTTATGTTATGTTAAAAAACAAAGAGCTATGATATTATGGGATGTCATATAATGTATTATGTTTAAAATATATAGTCTAAATGTATGTTATAGCGAAGTAGTTCAAATGTGATTATTATGTCTAGATACATTCACACATTTGACAAACTA